>JAPQWV010002927.1:0-48230 GCA_027422505.1 Craterostigma plantagineum | reverse complement strand
TAATAGTATCTAACTATATACTAATTTACCTTAAAATATTCCATCTTGGCTAGCCACATACATGCGGCGTACGCAAGTTTCCTATGGGACGCTGATGACGGTGATGACGACGATGGCAGTGACAACGAGGGATTGGCTATCGGAAGCAAGTGGTGGTTCGCCAGGATACTACCACCATGGCTTCTGCTACTGCATAGGATGTTGTTATAACATTTTCGTGTAGGAACATTCATATTGCAACTGTTCCAATGATTAGGGTAAATTGTGTTATACCCCCAGTGGTTATGCAGAAATTCACGTTACTAATATACTTTTAAATTGCGGAAACTCCCTCGTACCCCCCTGCGCTGCGGTGTCTAAAACCTAGCACAGTACTCCCCAATTAAGGGATGTAAATGATAAGTAGCACGTGATTAGATAAACCGCGACGAGTCTCTACGCAATTTTTTCAAAACCGTAGGGTTTTCATGCACTTTTATTAAACCACGTGGGCGTTTTACGCATTTTAGTCTGATTTCTATGAGATGAATGGGAGATAAGGATTCACACATCGATTGTGTTCGTCGGCAATCAAAATCCTCTAAAAGCGAATTGATAAAATCAAAATCCAACATCAAGTCAAGACATTTCATAACCACGCAGAGTCTCGAAAAAAGAAGGCTAGCGACCCAAATTATCATTCAGGCCTGACAAACTATGAAAGAAAGTACAAACTCACAGCGCACGCAGTTGTAGCAACAACGGTGGTACAGCCGACCTACGAATCAGATTGCCCAGCAAACTTGATAGACTTTGATGAAACTTACGTTTCGGGCCCCACCTCGGTTAGTAGTAACCTGGGTAGTATGTCGCCGGGGGAGGAGCAGCAGCGGGGGCGACGGCCGGGCTGTGGTTGGGCAGGAGTCAGAGGGGCTGCTGCTGCCACTGGCTGAGGAGGATAGGCCTGCATTGTATGCCATGAGGAATCGTGAATTACGAATATGGAGTAAAAAACAATAGCAATATTATAACAGGCACAATAATTACATAGCGTTGCTTGAATATATATGGAGAGCGAGCAAGAGAGATGTTTGTAGACGTATGAGGCCATCAAGAACGCAATGAAGACGTGACTAGCCATATTGCATATGGCTTCCGGATGTATGATGTTTCAAGACATGTTACCTCGAAAGCTCGAGTACCAATAAAGTTTATTTCGATAAGCAGACACATTACCTGAGCTGGATAGGTCGGAGGATATGTGCCATAGGCAGCACTTTGTGGTACAGATGTTGGGGCTTGGGGTTGTGCATAGCTCGCTCCGTAAGCACCGTAAGCACCATATGTAGCCTAGGGAGAAAAACAAAAGAAATGTATAATGGAGTGTGACATACAAAGGCAGCATGCACAATCAAACTCATGTATTCATACAAACGTCAATCGAATTCACCCTAGATTAAAAAATTATTTTAAGATTAAGATTTGGTTGGGCTTTATTAATGCTTCTGAACTTTTTTAACTAGAGTTTTACATAAGATTATCCATTTGTTTGATTTCAATTTAACATATACCAATGTTTCCTTGTTCATTGGCTCATTCACCGTCAGCAAATGGAGTGCTAAAAGGTTATCTTGTTGGAAAATGCTGAAATTGAACAACAAATACCTGCTGTGCATAACCAGGATTCCACTGCTGAGCCTGGGGTTGTGAGGACTGTGGCCAAGCCTGTGCGGCTGCACCATAACCAGCAGCCCACTGAGTCTGAGTGCCAGGATATGCACCCATCACCGAAGAAGCAGGAATTGCATTCTGTGACTTTGCAAGTTTGGTTCGGTCAGATGATAGATAATCATCAGCATGACGCTTCCTTGACACGGTTGCACTTCTGTGGTGCAAAATAATTTTGCATGCCGACGATCCGCCTTCTTAAGTGACTCCGTATCCCCAAAGAGATCCAAGAACTGCATGAGGTGAACATGTCTAAGCACATCAGTTTAACACGTATCAGCTAAAGAATCGTAAGGGAAACACTAAAAGCTGCACAATCCAAGTGCATAGTGGCCCCAAAAGAAGAGGTAAAACAATTTCTCAGAGTACAGAACATATTTTCAACTCTGTCAATGCACGTGACAAGCAGGTTAAAGATATGCACGTTAAGCATACGTTTCCAAAGCTCATGAAACAAAAGAAAGAAAATTGCACAGGCAAAGCCACCAAAAATATAAGCGGAATAATCAGGAAAGTTAATAAGTAGTCGAGGTAGAAATACTACATCATGAAAAAAATGTCACCTCCAAGAAAATGCTCGATAGTTCCTCTCTGTCATCAACACTTGCATTGCTGGGATTCTCTGGATTTGGTACTATAACTTTTTCAACTAGGGAATCTATATAATCAATGCGCTTCTGATGTGGTTGAATCGACTCTAAGTGGATCAGAGCCTGAAATATTTAGAAATATGAACACCGCATGAGATACAAATAGAACTCCATAACTATAAATGAAAATATATATGCCACCGCTTAGTAATAAAATCAATTTCATATTTTCCAGAAATGAATAGGGGAACAATAAGGAGGAAGTTACTAAGGATGAAACATAACCTCTAACAATGCTCTGGACAATTGAGCATTTTCCAGACCTTGAGCAAGAATCTCTCTAGCTCTCTCAACGTTCCCAGAAACCTTAGGAAATTTTAAAACATAAACAATTTCATGACAAGAAATCTTCGAGGTTATGAGGCCAGCAAATGAGAAGTGTTTATACACTTCCAATTCCATAATACCAGTCAAGGCAAAATGATAGTTGGCAAAGGATGCAGTCTAGTCTACAAGTTCGATAAAATTCTATAAAGTTTTCCCAACAGATTCCAAAATGTCAACCATATAAACAGGAACAACACTAGAGAGATTAAGACACTGAGTAAACAATTTCATTAAAACATGGACAATACGTAAAAGTGAACCACCGCAAGCAACAGCAAGTCACTCTAATCAATGCCACAAAATGTATATCTCGCATCCAATATAAATCGAGTTAAATATTGGATTGGTGTCCGAGTGTAGAAATGACTGAAAGTAAAACACCCTACATCGCTTTAAACAAAAAGAATATTTAAAACTTAGAAAATTCTCCAGGTATTAGGGTGTGCAATGGTTTAGAAAACCGCCCAAACCGCCCGCACCGCACCACACCGTACCGTATTATTCCATTAACCGCCAAAACCACGGTTTAATTTTATTTACAAAACCGCACCGTAATAATGGTGCGGTGTGAATTTTTGGTACAAACCGCACCGAACCGCACTTTAGTTTTCTAATTTTTTTCAATTGTTGGCAGGTATGACAAACAAATTCGAAACATAAAGCATACCAGGAATATAAAGCGCGAGTACTGGGCATATAATAAAGGTAAAGTCTGGGACTGTTCCTTTCCTTTCTCATTGCAATTGCTTGCTCATACAAAGAACAAGCATCCTCCAATTTACCCTGAGAAACATTTAAATTCAAAATCAAAACAAACATGATTTTCCGAGTATTGGAGTCAACGGGCATTTAATTGTGTGATCTTACAAGGCGTTTCTCCATATTTGCATGCTTAATGATTGCTTCTAGCAATCCCGGTGAAATTCCGCTGTGCACCAGTTGATAAGCAGCTTGAGCTCCAGCAATATCACCATGCTGCTCCTTAAAACGAGCAGCAAAGAGATGGATCTCTGGTGCTTCTGTTCAAAAAACACAGCTTGTTAATGCTCTAGGCTTAGGAAGAGCAGTCATGTAACCAAGTATCAATACAACAATCGTGGATCATAAGAAACATCTTCAGAACTTCTCAAAAGAAGATACAAGGTCCCCTCAACTACATGACTCAACTCATAGTTAAAAAGAAAAGAGAAGGTGGATATAGTTCAAGATTTGTAAGGCTGAACAGACAAATAACCCTGAAGACATAAGAGTTCTATTCCACCTTGTTGAGACCAAGAAAAAGCTCTAACCATGGAAAAACTTCAGCTCAGTCTTATACCACATGAGCATTTCAAAGGGAAAAGTAACAAAAAGACAACATATAGTCGTCTTTTCTAACCACAAAAGGAAATAAAGAGCATGAGAAGGTCTTGCATAAATCTCTTTTGGGTTCCTTTTAATAGAGAAACAAGAATGCATATTTTATGTTGGAACATGATTATTTGAACATAGAGACATCAGAAAAAAATTTTCCTTAATCAAACCAATATCACTAATTTGAAACACGAAGCACACCACAGTGCCACAAGAAACTCCATACCTTCAGAAAAACTTGTGTTGAACGAGCAAGAGCATTCTCAGCAAGATCCATACTGCCGCTAGATTCCATGCACAAAATATACCTAATCCAGTACTCCGGATAATTGGCACATGCTATCAAGCACCTTTCATAAAGCTTAACAACTGCATCACAAAATAATGATTGTTCGACAGATCCAAACTAACTAAGAGAATGGAAGAAGGAACAAATGTGATGAAGAAGAAATCAACAAGGAATACTCCGCTGGCGGAACGGGAAGGCCCCTCGATATGAAAGGAGGGACCCCCCTTTGCCTGATAGATAGATGGTTAGGAAGATAAGAAAACACCTGCATGATAACATTGGAAGTTTAAAACGTGTATATTGCCGTGCTACATATGATGAACCCAGAATATCGACTCACAAATGAGGGTTTGAAGTACTTAGCCTTATTGAAACCAAATGGAAGGCCCATGCTTTAGTCCAAGTTCAATATGCCGTTTAAAAAGATGCTTCTTCAACGGTTATCCAATAACGGAAATGACGTACTAACTGTAAGTCAGTGTGTAACAAGGCCATCTAAAGCTACATCCTATATAAATACAAAAGATGTATGAAACAACCAAATTTGGATACCTTATTGAAGTCACCCACGCCTTCAATAAAATCAAGATAATTATGCCAATTCTCAAGCTCCGTGGCATTGAGAGGTCGAACATGAAAGTAAGGCCTTCTGATAGCTGTTTCAAAACCAACGATCCTAGAATCAAACTCTTTAGCTTTTCTATGAATCTCTTCCCTAACGGCGATATACTTCTCTAAATCTTCTGCATCTTTTAAGCTGGGATTTACAGCTTTATGAGACTGTTCTGCACCAGGAGGTATATCTCCTTCATTTTCTTGACCTGCAACTTCATTGTCAGCAACAGCTGTGGCAGTAGTGACTTCCTCCGCAGTTCGCAACTCGGAAAGAGGCCTACTAGCCACCAATTCTTTAAACCTGAAGCAAGACGTTGGACCAACATCAATGAGAGAAACGGGTTGTGCAGGACATCCATAGGCACTAGGAACAGCCATTCGCATTGGCTGATAAACTCAAACCCTATGATCGTAAATGTATGATAAAAAAGAGACCCTCCGCCAACAAATAAGAACAAGAGAAAAAACAATGAACATCAGGGGAAGAACCAAATGTGCATGGTAGCCGGATCATGTCCAAAGTATTATGAACCCAGTATTTCTTAACCACTCATTTCTTATTCAGATATATAACTAAAAGCTTTGATAAGAATTCAAAGAAAAAATTATATAATTCATTATTATAGGACCCATCATGAGTCCAGTAACTATAGAAGCATGTTGAAAGTGCGAATAATTACCCTTCAAAATAACGGTCCAGCTGTTGATTTGGAATTTCCAGCACACGAGTGTAAAGTGTTGCGACACGAGGCCAAGCTTGTTGTGAAATTTCATACTCAATGTACTTATCCCACAGTGGAAAGCATAAATAATCAGTACCGACGTACGCAATAGCCCTTTCAAACAGCCTGAAATAATTAGTATAGCAACTGTAATATCATAACAAAGAATAGACATAGGCAATAATTTACATATGAAGTGCAGTGACAAAAAACCATAATGCACATAATGAGCACTTACGAATTCTGAACTAAAAAACCATGCCCATTTACCTTCCTCAAAAGAATCTTACCCAGCTCATCAAGGGGATCTCATAAGAATCATCATAGCCTTAGTCTTCATTGCAGAATTAATGTATTCATACACCCCAGGTGCAGGGGTAAAGAACAGTAAGTTTCATGAAAAATTACAATAAAATTATGGTTAAATCAAAAATAAAAAAAATTGGACCAGGTGGCAGGTGACATTACCAAGAAACCTTCGTCACAACATTCAACAGCCAACAAACCAATGGTTTGCACAATAAAGGAAATTTAAATCTATAGTTCAGTCTCCGCAAACCCTTAGAACTGGTACTTCAGTAATAGCTGTTGAAAAAAGGCTAAAAATAATATTTGAACAAAAATCACATTCAAGAGATTTTTTAAATCAAAGAGACCCAGATGCAAACAGACGCAAATAAATCAATGGAAAATTCAAAATTACCCTCTGATAACTTCAGGATCGCCATAGGTGCTTATGGAGAACACACAGTAATGCAACCACATGTCCACAGAGTAAGTAACACCTTGAACAGCTCGTTCATAAACCTCTGCAACTTTGTCAATTGAGCTAAGTCGTGCTTCATGATCAGCATATTTCTTCCAGTAACCGTAGCACAGAGGAAACTCCACCAAAAAGGCATCATACACTTTCCGGATTTTCAAATGTCACCCTACAAACAAAAGGAGAATGAGACTTTTTCTAAAATAACTTAAATCAAAGTGAGAAAAATAACATGAATATTCCCCTGAAACCACATCTAAGAGGGCAGACAACAACGATACACATAAGTTTAGAGCTTGCACTTCAAGTTTGTTCCAAATAATCAACCACTCTGACATCCAATGATCACCAGATTCATGTCTGTATCAAATTCTTAGGAAAATCAAGCATAACACAAAGCAGATAAAAAGAGAATAAGTATCCAAATCCAGAACACATACCTCCGACGTTCTCTCAGTTTCATCAAGTAAGGCGGTCCAGGCATTGAAATCGGAAGAGTTAGCTGTAACTACACTCCACAGTCTTTCTTCTTCAGTAGAAAGAACTGAAATAGTTTTATGCAAAAAGAATATTCCTCCACGTTTTCGACTGGATGAATTGGACTATACTATAGCGGGCATGTCCAAAAATAAACCCAAATATAGTGATATATACCTGAACCATCCGTGTGCTGATGCAAAGCAGCAGAACTCGGCCCATGAGAGGAAGCAACTCCATTTTCAGTGACAGTGGCTGTTACTCCATCCCCTGATGAGGTAACACCAGATACATTCAGCAAAGAACCATAATTAGGAGCTTCAGTGGCATTGAAAGAAGGGTCTGAAGCACCAGCAAAGTGCTCAGTCGTAGCCTCATTAGGATTCACAGCACTTGGGTCGTGTGACATCTGGTTTTCAGAATTAGATACAGCTGCAGGAACAGATAGGTTTCCAGCGGCATGAGAAACGGAGTCGCCAGAAGCTGCACCAAAGACACTGTAGTCTGCAACTTGTGTTTGTACAACCATGGCGTCATTATCCCCCATGTTTACCGACAGTGCCAAACTAGAACTGCAGGCATTACAATGTTTCAGCACAGATCGCAATGGGATCAGCACAAAATATTGGCTCCATCATTCACACGGGAAGATAACTAACACTGGATGTATTCAAATAGATATTGAAAAACCAATATCTTAATGTATCAAGTTTTCAAGTCCACAAATTAAGTGACAAGATAATGTATGCTATGCTAGCTCGTAAGATGTACGTACTACCTGGAACACAAGAATAACTGCAGGCATCTCAATCCTCTAAATCTTAGCCAAAGATAATTACGCTCACTCCGGCACATTTAATTATTAGAAGGGGGAAGTGTATGTCCTAATTAACTAGGAAGCATCCCAAGTTCCCAACTGAATATGGCCGAGCACACTTGTTATCATCACCAGAAAATTAATTATACAACATAGCAAAGTTCTCCATCCCGCAATTGACTTCATCTTCACTCTTAAAGTCTTCCAAAACGTAGAAACATACAATAAGTAGCTCCGACCTCGGTTGGTTATCACAACACAAAATTATCTTCCACCACGAGCATGGATCAGTATAATTACACACAAAAAAAAAAACGCGAAACTGAGAGTGCAATTAATAACCTCAAATCACCTAAATTCGAACAGAGAAGTAAAAAACTTCAGTAAATTAAGTCTAATACATTAAGACTAACAAATTCGAACCTGCAACACGGAGAAGGTGCGACGGCGGACAGTCGGCGTGAGTATATCTTTCTCCAACCTCTGTCGTAGCGTGAGAGTCGTTCGTCGTACTGAAGTTCTCGAAGATTTTAGTACAGATTACAAATTGGGAATTAGGGCTTTTCTGTGGACGTTAAGAATGATGTATATAAAATTACTTGGTCCAACCGGGCTATTCGCTGCCCACGGGCCTATCCCGTTAGGCCCGACTTTAAAGAAGTTAATATTTGCAAGCCATCTAAATTTTCGGAGATTTGTTTCTAATAGAGAACACCAATACCACGTAATTTTTAGCATATTTTCCATTTTGCGATTAAGAGTAGAGAAAAAAGGGTGTGACATTTGTTTTAGTAACACGCCTGGAACTCTTTTCTTTTCAATATATATGAAATTGTGGAGTAATGCACATAATATGACAATTTTATTTTTTTTTTTTTATTGGATAAAAGGTCTGTCCGTGCGCAGTATACTCCATCTCTTTTCATCAAATCACAAGTTTGCTCAATAACATTTCTAGCTCTTGCATGCCTCATATTAAAATATTCTCTTTCATTTTGAGGAGTTTGAATTCCTGTCCCTCAATCCTTCAAATGATAGCGAATACCCGTATAAGGCGTTAAAAATGACTCGCTATTGGTGTATCCATTATCAGCTAAATAGTAGCAACATGTATTTTTTATAATACAGCTTAATATAAAAACCAAATTAAAGCAATATGTGTACTTCATCTAGATGTAAGAAAAATTTACCTTTGCGAACACGAAGCCCATTTGTTCGTGATAGAGCATCTCGAAGGACGCGTCCATCTGCGACTGAATCCTCCCAACCTGCCAAAACATATATGAATCTCATACCTTCATTACATACTCCCATAGCATTGGTTGTAATTTGTCCCTTTCGATTTCTATATCGTGGAATATCCATTGACTTCACAGTAGCATCGATGTATGATCCGTCTAAGGCCCCCAATTAACTCTTACATAAATGATAAAGAAAAAATTAGCGACTGTCATGAAGTTAAGAAATCATTTCTACTATTTTCAAAATGAAACATATACCTGATAATATTTGAATTTAGATGAAGGATTGTCAGTATTTGCAAGAGGTTTGGCCAATAATTTATTATGAAGTCGAAGAACCGCATCAAGTACCGAATTGAAATGCTAAACAGTTCAAGTAGATCTAGTAAAGTGAAATTTTTGTTCTCTTGTCTTATTATGCGCTAATACTCTAAGAGATATTGCCACCATTTCAGAAATTTGTAGGTATTTGGAAGGCCACAAACCTTCATAATTCTGCATAAACATCCAAATCTCTACTAATCCTCAATTTTCATGTGAATTACTTCGGAAATCTGATATTAAATTTTCAGGTAATCAACTTGCTTTGGCATCCTTTCATAAGTACATGGCTCTTTCCATTTGCTATATTCTCCGCCAATAAAGATATATAGCAAATTGTATTATGAGCAGATGATTAGCTAATAATCCAAGAACCATCATTGCATCAATATCATCCTCGCTCGAGCCCATTTTGGAATCAAGACACCTAATCGTTTGGCAACACGAAGAAAAAAGATAAAAAAAAATTATCAGCCATCTTTTTGTTCATTTTCGATCAAAACAACAAAATATCCAAACTTCCCTCACGAAAACAATCAAATTAGCAAGTCCATAGTGGGTACAATCCATTTAATCCTCCAATAGCAATAATTAAGTCACAGATCATGGAATTAATTAAAATTCCCCAAACTCGAATATTTAGGTTTAAAAAATAATCACACCTTCAAGCTTAGTCAAGGTAAGATATTGTTGTATGGAAGCCATGGGGATGCTCGTCGGTGGTTGAATTTGTTGGAAAATTCTCGCCGGTGGGTTGCCGAGGATTGCGTGGGATGATGTAATTTTTTTTTATTATTTTGAAAACAGACGAGGTGGGTGTGGATGATGGCTATAGACAAATGATGGGGATGGCTGTATAGGAAATAGAAACTTTTATAAAGGATAATTTAGTCATAAAACGGAAGTATTAGATGAAGTTAGGGGGCTAGGCTGATTTAATTAACATATTATTTGATCTATTAAGAGGGTATTAATTAAATCTTACCTTTCAAAAACCCTCCAACCAAACACAACATCAATTGATACTAACCCCCTTAAACCCCTATTACCCTAACCAAACGGGCCCTAAAATGGATATTGACCCATGGGAGGATAAGATCCCTGAAGTATATCAAGAAGATGAAGTAAATGGGGATGGCAATGAAGCAGATTTCATTTGTTCGATAGGACCATCTACAGCATGGAGTGCTTGGCGAGATAATCTGGCAACGACCATGTATCTCGAGTGGTTGAATCGTTGAACCATGTACAGTGACGTTGTTATTTCCTAATGCTAAGTCTAATTATTTTTCATTTTCAACTAACTTTTTCCTGACAGCTTTTCTAGTTGAGCGCATAATGCTTAAAACTTATTTTTTGCAACATAATGATACATATTATATAAGTTACTTCATTTTCTTTGTATGATTAACTCCGTTTGCTTACTACTTGATGAAATGGATTTCCCAAATTCAATCTGTGATGTGAATCCATATTGAAAAGAATTGAAAATAGTTTCATCGGCTACTGAATAAGGAATTATTAATAATCATATAAGAACATATTAAACAACTGATATAAACAGACGCAGACAAGACTCTAACATAATATAAAAATAAAAATAGAATACCTAAAACATGATAAGACCTCAACATATAAAAATTCAACAACCTCTTCTCATGCTCTTCACCAAGTGCAAGGTTCTACCTCATTCATGACTAGAAAAATCTGAAGTTGCCTGAATTATTGATGATGGCATATAAAAACATAAAACAAGGACATGGGCGACAAGTTTAAAGGCATATTCTTAATTATCACAGCAGCCTTGCTTTGATTTTCTGCCTTTGGTCCAATCCTAGACATTCCCTCTAATAATACTTTTATTTGTTTGTTGAGACATCTCCGCATTCATTAATGAATTCCGATCTTCAAGTGCTTGTCCTTCCTCTTACCAAGATTCTTGGATTTCTACACGGCACTAGTTGGTGAAGATTGACCATCAAATGTAGGTGAATCATGAGTATTTCTATTAGTAGCGGGGAATCGGACGCACTTGAAATTCTTCAGCCTGCGTGGTCGATATCTCATCATCGAGTACCATTTCATCATTAATTCCAATTGCATTTTCTCATGTAGCTCTGTCTTTTTCAAAAATCTCACACCAGTCTTCGTACAGAGGCCATGTATCTTATAGCCTTGTATAGTTTTGAAGAGTGTTGAAAGAAAAAATAAATAAATAAAGAAATTTACTCCGTCGTCGTACATGTTCCTGATTTATTCAACATCTCCCGTAACATGTAGTAATCTTTCTTTCAAATTTTGTCTTCGACTCATTGTGAGGAAAAGTCTTGATGTTAGTGTTGGGCAAGTACTTCTGTAATGACTTCTCCAATGCATGATGAAAACCAGGTTTGAACCCATTTTTGCTCCTCCATCCATCTATGATGATTTCTTTAAAAGTCAACATAAGCATCTTTTTCTTCCTTTAAGAGCCACACACATTTGGTGTTATTCTTAGTCCCTTTCATGTTGCAGGAAACAAAAAAACAAAAAAAAAGCATAAACAAACACATGATATAAACAAAAAGACAAATAGCAAGACAAAACAATTAAGGCTCCGTTTAGTTCATAGATAAGCCCATAGAAGATGTATTTGTCTAGTTAAATCTTGTTCACTTTATACTTTTATTTTTTCTTGAAGGCCCGCTACAAATAAAGCCCATTACAATAATCCGGTAAATCCAATAAATAAACTGGACGGCTTGACATAGTTATTTTATCAGGCCAGATAATTAATTGAAATGACTGAAATATCTTTATCTCACCAAATTATAAAATCATCATTATTTCATGTTTTGTATATGATAAAAATAAAAAACAACACTAATTTATTCCTTATTTTATGGTGAACATATTGATATCCATATCTTATATTTTACTACCTTCGTAATAAGGATTATATTGGTAAACTATGTATTGATAAAATAAAGGTTTTTTTGTACTTTTATAAATAATACAAAGATAAGAATTTTATTGCATTGGAAACTAAACAAGATAATAATAAAGTATAGTGTTGTTAAAATTGTAAAGTGAACATATAACCCATACAAATGATAAGATTATAATCTTTGAGACAATTGTGGGGCATTTTCTCATGCACACAACTAAACGCAGCCTAGAGAAATAAACAACCACCAAAATCAAAATTGTGTACAAGCGAAAGAACAACAAAAAAAAAAAAAAAAAAAAAAAGACATTGAGTGCGAAATTAGCACTAAAATGAATACAATAAAACAAACGAAAAGCTATCCAATATACAACATATATTAGTGTCATAATAAGCAAACACAGTAACAAACGAAAGAATATCAAAGCAATCGATTAGCAACACACCAAACGAAACGAATATCAAAGCAGTATTGCGATTATCAAATCACCAACAAAAAGAAGAAAAGTTTCAGTAATTGAATAAGAAAGTTTGGATACCTTAATCGTTGATAGCGCATATAATGAACGGCAAATCCTAAACCATTACTTATAAATGCTTAATTAAAATAAGGGTAAATTGTATGGCATTTTAATAAAAGTTAATACCATCTAAACCCATTTACCAAACACATCCAACATTATTATTTAAGCCCATTGACCAAAAGTTAAAAGATTCATATCCTCTATTATTTTAAACTCAACTAAAACTAATACTAACTCATCTCCCAAACCAAACGGGATCTATGAATAAAATCACGCTCAAGGGTTTCAATGAAAATTGATTATGTTAGTAATTTATAGTATCAAAACCATTACAGACAACTAAGCAGAATTACCATGGAACACAGAGTATGATCCTTGTCTCCATAAGAAAAAACAATGGAATTTCGCCTCTCTGAAAAGCTATTCCGGTGGAAACGAGATCGTGGCAGTGACAAACTTGTGGCGGACTTGTCCTAAGAGTTGATTATGAAGTTCAATTTGTTCATTTATACTATATACAAATGGGGGTGAAACACGAGCCAGCTCGACAAAGCTCGGCTCGAACTCGACAAAATGAGCTCGAACTCATGAACAGGCTCGCGAGCTTTTCATTTTTTAAAATTTTTATTATATTTTATTAATTTGTTAATTTTATACAGTTTTTTATTTTATTTTTTTTTGAAAAGCTCGTCGAGCTTGAGCCCAGAAAATGAGCCGAGCTCATTTACAGCCCTATATACAAATGGTGAGCACAATAGAGTAAGTCTATATACTCTTATATAAAGAATGTTGGAGGTTTAAAAGTGTCAATTGTCCTGACAAGTATTTTTACCTTTTACTCTTAATATGTTAGTTTATTACAATTTTACAATTATTTTAAAATTATTTGTAAAAAACTTAATTAATAATATACATATCAAAAATATAAAATATATATGCGCTAAACATACTAGTCTCTAATTAATTTCTCACAAATCAAACTTTTTCGTTATGCATACTTAAATATAATATTTATTTTAAACATTCAAACGAGAAAGATCTTTAATTATACTATATATTTACTTAAAATTTCTTAATATTGATAATCAGACAAGCTAATTAACTAAAGCTCAATGGATTTCGTTAGAATTGCAAATTGGTGAAAATTATTTTGGTAATAGCAGAAGTTTATCAATAACTTTTTTCTTTATAAATTAACCGAAATTTATGTGTCTTTGTTCTTAGACCATCTCCAACCATACTGCAAAAAAAAAAAAAAAAAAATACTAAAATCACTCTAACAAAAATCAATCACAAAATGAATTTTTTTCTCTCTCCTCCGGTAGACGTGTAAACGATTGAACGCATAATAGCTTTCTATATTTAGTAATGTCATTTAATGTCCTTTTATTTGTTTAAGTATTCAAAGTATCCTTATAAAAATAATTAAATTAAAATATAAAAAAGTAAGAAAGTTTTTTAGAATATTTACCAACAATATTTTTTTATTTATTTAGTTTAATATGTTATTAAATATTATTTTTTTGAAGTTATGTGGGCAATATTGAAAAATGTAACGAGGTAATATTTCAAAATAGTCAATTTAGTCAGAAAATAAGTTTATCAGTTGGAGAATAATTACTGCATTTTGCATTTGAGTTTATCGGTTGGTGATGCTCAAAGTTTGCATCATTTCTGCGCTCTAACATTGCATCATTTCCGCATAAACCCTAACGTAAAAAGGTCAGAAAGAAAAGTGTCTTCCTCCAGATCATCGGCGTCGTCCTCGACGGAATCCTCAGCCGCGTGTCGCGGCTCCGATCGTCTACCGAGGGAAGAGCCGCGGTGAGACGGCCGTTGTGGCGAAGAAGCTCCTGAAGAGCACCGGCAACGCCGCGTGGATCCTGGGAACCACCTTCCTCGACCTCGTCGTGCCGCTGATCATCGAAATGGATCGAGATGCTCAGCTCAACGACCTCGAGATGCAGCAAGCTATCGTTTTGCTGCAATGATATTTCTGATTTATATATTCATTCGATTTTTAATGGAATGGGTTGGCGGGGAGCGTAAATTTGGTGAATATTAAGGTAGGTGATTTACAATTGACCAATCATCTCATTCGTTATATAATACAAACAATATGAAATACGATTCAATGTATAAAAAATACATCAGATAATATCATTTTCGGTCAATAATTTAAAATCATTCCACCTCATCTACTTGCGAATTGCGGCTAATCCATCTATTCTATTTTATTAATGGTCAGCGCTTTTTAAAAAATGTCAATTTTTTACTAATTTGGTGTATCAACCAAGGTTCTGAAACCGGTTTTTCGAACCGGACCTGAAATTTTAGTGGTTTAAGGTTTAGTGATTTAACCGGTATAGAACCGGAATCAAACCGGAGTTAAACCGGTATCTTTAGATTATAAAAGTATATATTTTATGTAAATCAATCAAATTAACTAGAAAATATACATATGGACTTTTTCGAAATTCTAGTTTTATAAAATTAAGGGGAAATTAATAAAAGTAAATTGTATTGGGAATTAAAAATTAATTGTACATGGGATGTGAACTATTAAACCTATCAATTGGGGGTCAAATTAAATGGAAGGAAAAATATTGGGCAACTTCGGGGGGTGAAAATTAAATAGAAAGAAAATATTGAGCTGATAATTAATTATAAAATTGAAAATTTTGCGGGAAATAGAACTCGAACCCAGACCCGACTATAAACAATTGAGTGCCTCACCACTATACCAACCCAACTTTTATGTAATATAATTCTGCCAAAGTTAATTAATATTATTTTTTTTTAAATTAAGGAAGACCGGACCAGGATCGGACAGGATTTTTGATCGGTCCGGTCGAAACTGGCCAAAACCGCCCGGTCCGGTCTTCAAAAAAATGGTATCACCTACACCCAAATTTTGAGCCAGTTTATTAGTTATTTTTATCCATCATGTACCTTAAACTACCACCTTCACTCCGTTTAAGAATAACATTAAATATAAAAAACCACCCACTACACAATACTTTATATTTCCAAATTTGTCCTACTTTTAGTATTATTATTTCGTAATTAAATATATATAATAATATTATTACAGCACACACTTGTGGGTGTGCAAAACTACTAGTATTCATTACTCTTGATGAACTCAGGAAAAATAACACACACTTATGGGTGTGCAAAACTACTAGTATTCATTACTCTTGATGAACTCAGGAGAAATAACACAAATAGCATGCTTTTTTATTTCACTGAATTCGTATGAGACAGGGGTCATCGAGTTCTCCTATGTATAACCAAGAGCAATGCACTGGCATCACTTCCATCTTACAACGCCTGCACGCAGAGAATGATCGAAGATCATGCATGTTTGAACAGTTTCATACGCAGCCAATGAAAGTTGACTGCAACGATAAGAATTGGTAGAGTTAAGGGCACCAAGAAACAGTAATACCTGCAGATTCACACATGCACTATGCGTAACATCAAGCATGGATAACGAACTATGCACCAGTCATTTGTATATAACTGATCACAGTGTTGTTAGACGGAGGCATAATCTTGGATATAACAGCAGCATAGGCGAAGCTGAGAAACGAAAGTGGGCCAACTATGATGAAAAACCAGCCCCAAAACACTCTCCCATTAGAAGCTACATCCTTCAAAGAATCAAACACTTTCAGCACATTCCGATTCATCTGAACAAGGATACAACACACACAAAACATTCGTGAGGTGTGAAACACATGCAAACCAGTAGCTATAAGAGATCAGCATAAAGTACAAGTTAGGTCATAAACAGAACGCAAGCTTTCCAAATCGCAATGAGATGATGCAACGCAGTTGAAACCTGCGAAAAGAGTCTCATCGGCGCGAGTGAGTAGTGATTACCAAAGCCCCAGGTGACGTGATTGGCTGCCAGCGGCGATAATCCTCTATGCTTCACGTTAGGGCTCAAAAAGTCGATTTGGGGATTGTGCTAATTTTGAAAAGGGTCAACGAAGGAAGTGAAATCTCTTTAAAAGGATTCACATAATTTTTAGTGACATTTGTATAAAATACCCAACTGAAAAAAAAATTACAAATCATTACATATGTCAGAAACTTTTATAGATAGTTATCTGTTTTACTGTTTGTACCAATTTTCTCAGCGCGAGCCCCGCATCCCGCCCAGCAGCGTACACAAACCTGGGCGCTGGAATTCTCGCGGGCCGTCTGACCGGGCTCAGGCTCGAAAGCTGTAAACAGGACCAATAGCTCACTAGTGGGATTTTTCATGATTAAACAATTCTTTGTGGAATTTATACATGCAATAACAAAGCTTCTAAGCATGACACCTCATGGAGTTAGGTGTAATCCACTTAAGATCATGCATGGAATATTATTGGACCTCACTTAGTAATGATTATGCTTGGATTCGTTTTGTAAGCAGCAAGCAAGGTGTCTTGCCAAATACATGCAAGGCGCCACATCATTGCTTAAGGAGTTGAGTTTCCGCACTTATAAATACATGTAAATATTGTACTTTGCATGTAATGAGAGTTGAGGGAAAGATAGAGAACTGTAGTGAGGTTTTCAAAACATAACTCCATGTATAAACACTAGTAGAGTGTGAGGAAAATCCATATTGTGGGAAAGGTTATGTCGAGTTTGTATAAGTCAAGTCGAGTTTGTAAATTCGGCGAGTTCTTAATGAAATAGGGTTGGGGTGTTGCCCCGTAAATCTCGTGTGTCATCTCTTAGTTCGAATATCTTTGTTGTGATTTCGAAGTTCAAAAACGAGCCACAGTCATCTCCTATATTCCGCATTCCGCCGTGTGAGTTGAGGGAAAATTGTCGAGCAATCAAGGTTAAGGCAGACCGATACGTTGCCGAAGTGTGCTGAGCTGTGTCGTGTCCCGTAAAAGTGAAAAAACATTAAGTGGCACCAGAGATATGCATCTTCCGTCAAAAGACGGTCGGCCATGGCGATTTTTTGGTCTCGTTCATTTGATTGGCCGTGAAGAGTTCTTCCAGTTCTTCGAGGAAATTTCGAGAACTTTGACGCTGCATATGCCGTTAAAAGTGAACGGCATAGTCTCGGGGACGGTCGGGACTGTCGTTGCCTTTGGGATGGGGATAGTCTGCCAAGTCGCGCCACATCGCGTCGTAGGACCCTCATCTCCGCATGGTCAGCACGGTGTGCTGGCTGGCCTCGATCTCCTCGTCGAGCCGGCGCACAAGATCTTCCAACCGCTTGGCTATCAAGGTCGTATTGCCTGTCGTGACCCTCTTCAGGTCTGCGAACATGTCGGACAGCTTTCTTACAAACTCAACCCTCTACGAGAGTTCTCGTGCATGGTGCTGAGTGTTGGCTTAGATCAGGCGGCAGCTCGCAGATGCCATGCATGTCTTGCTCAATCCTCAACAACATCCTCTCGATCTCATCTACCTGGAACGTAAAGAAGAGTGTGCTTGGCTAGCTTCATCTCGGCCAGTTGATTGCGAGTCCATCTCGAAGGTGGTGAGTAGATTGGTGTGGGATAGTCGACTCTAGGTTCTGATACCACTTAACGTCACGACCCTTATTGTTACCTTGAAAGGTCATCATACTTGGTATCAAGATCTTCGCTTGGGATTGAGCCTTCCAGCTTGTGCGGAGTTGTGGTGTCATCTTGACCCAAACCGCTCTCCTACCGCGAACTCCACTGGTTTTTACCATGGTCATAGTACTTCTTCGTTCTCCGGCTAGCCTTCTCCAAGTTGTCCTTGGCTTCGTCCACATGATCTGTCTTCCTCTAGCGAATCGGTATGCGGTCGGGAGTCCCCTCCAATTTTGCGAATCGATACGGCCTTAGGCGTCAATTGTTGGAAACCATATACGACCTCGAACAGATTCTTCTCCTTCGCCGATGACTTGTGAAGATTATAGCAAAATGGGCGGCGGCCAACAAAACAGGCCAATTTCCTTGAGTTGCCGAACACATAGTGGCGGAGATACTCTTCAAGCAGTGATTGGCTCGTTCTGACTGTCCGTATGGGGATGGTACGCTGAAGAAAATCGCAGCTTTGTGCCAAGCATGCGAAACAGGACCGTCCAAGATCGTCCTGTAAAACGAGTATCTCGGTCGCTAATTATTTCTTCAGACATGCCATAATACTTGACCACATTCCGGAGAAAAGCTCGACAGCAATATCGGCCGGGATTCCATGGGGGCTGCCATGAAGATAGACATCTTCGAAAAACGATCTACCACTACGAAAATAGAAGTATTACCTTCGACTCATGGTAATCCTAGAAGTCCATCGTGATTGACCTCCATGGTATCGAGGGTCCTGGCAAGGGCTGATGTAGTCCGGATGGCCTCGTGCGCTCCGGCTTGTCTCGCTGGCAGATGAGGCGAAGTTCAAACAACGGCTTCGACGTCTTGCTCCATCTTCGGCCAACAAAATCTCCAAAATAGTTGCGCCATCATTCGGCCTACTCCAGGATGTCCTGCCCACTGCGACTCGTGATTCCCAATCCACTCACCACCTTCGAGATGGACTACGCGTCGACTAGCCGAGATGAAGCTAGTCAAGCACACTCGACTCTACGTTCCAAGGTAGATGGGATCGAGAGGAAACTGTTGAGCATTGAGCAAGACATGCATGGCATCCGCAAGCTGTTGCCGCCTGATCTAATCCAACGACTCAACACCATGCACGAGAACTCTCGGGAGGATTTGAGTTAGCAAGAAAGTGTCCGACATATTTGCAGACCTGAAGTAGGCCACGACGGGCACTACGACCTTGATAGCCAAGCGGCTCAAGGAGCTTGTGCCCCGACTCGACGAGGAGTTCGAGGCCAGCCTAGCACATCGCGCGGACCTTGATGCAGAGATGAGGGTCCTACGATGCGATTTGGTGCAACTCGGCAGAACTAGACCCACACCGAAGGCAACGACAGGCTCCGTCGTCCCGGGACTATGCCAGACCAGGCCTTTTAACGGCGTACGAGACGTCAAAGTTCCGAAATTTCATCGAAGACCTGAAAGAACACTTTACGGCCAACCAGACGAGCGAGACCGAGAAAGTCGCCATGGCAGGCCATCTCATGACGGATGGCGCAAAGCTCTGGTGGCGCACGCGCAACGTGAGGCCACCCTAGAATACAGAACTGGTAGTGAGGTTTTCGAATGTAATTCCATGTATAAACACCTTCTGAGTGTGAGGAAAATCCGTAGTGGTAAGGTTATGTCGAGTTTGTATAAGCAAGTCGAGATTGTAATCCCGCGAAGTTCTTAATGAAATGGGGTGTTGCCCCGTAAATCTCGTGTGTTCGTCCCTTTGGTGCGATTTTGAAGTTAAAACGAGCCACACCATCTCAATATTCCGCATTCCGACGTGTGAATTGAGGGAAAATTGTTGAGCGATCAAGGTTAAGGCTGATCGATACGCGAAGTCTTGCCGAGCCGTGTCGCGTAAGTTAAAAAAAAAAATTCTAAGTCAGGTCGTGACATTAAGTGGTCCATTGTGGTGGGTGACTTATAACTGATGTTGCCCACACACTACACCAATTATGAATACAGTAGAAACTCTATAAATCAATACAGCTGGGACCGGCCAAATTTATTAATTAAAAGATTTATTAATAATCGATAAATTAATAATTAATATATCGATAAATTAATATTTTTTATAGTGTATATTAACTTTCAAACTTCCCAAACATCAAATAACCTTCAATCTCCTATGTCCTTAATGAACGATAAATTAAGGAAAACCTTCAATCTCACAAGTCTATCATAATACGTATGGTGTTAATGTACATTTAAGTAATATTAATGAAGCTTGATGAAGAAGATGAAGATGATGCTGAAAGTTCTACCATGGAGCTCCCTTCACGAACGACCCTATAAAAACGGTCATCACATTGAATAATTTCTTGTTGACTACGAGAAAACAACGCCCGAAGTTCTTACGATGACAAGGACAATTAGAGATTATATGCAAGGGAAAATTGATTTCAACAAAAAACAAATGACAATTGAGTCATTTTCAGTGTAACATGGAATGTTGGAATTATTAATTTATAATTTATACGGGACCTATAGAAATTATCAAAAGTCTATATCTTATAATTTTAGAGAATTGTTAATTTAGTACGTTATCCCCAAGTCGGGGACGGCCGAAAATATTATTTAAAGAGTTTATAAATATCGAGTACTAATTATAGAGTTTCTACTGTATACTAGTATTTTAGAACACCCTATGTGTGTGCAATAAAATAAAATTAATTACGATTGAATAGTTTTAATAATTATACTAAAAATAGTAGTTAGTAGTTATTACGAGGTTATGGAAGATACGTAGTTTAATAAGATTTTTAATAATAATTAATTAGAAAAATATGATTGGTCAACTGAGACAGGCCAATTAACAGTTTTTATCCACCACACACTCTTTATAAAAAGAGTATAGATAATTAACTTTCAAGAATGAACGAGCAAAACAAAAAATAACAAAATAAAAAAACCCAATAAATGACGAAGTCCCACTATATCAATTAGCACGTGACACGAAACTTCATTTTTAACCTACTGTTTTGAGACCATTGCTACTGGAGACACGCGGAGGCGATGAGGAAATCGCCTCTAGGTGAGTTGAGGCGTTTGTCCTTCGCTGAGTCGCACCGAGGCGACCCTCATTGCAACGTGGTGAGCCGCCTGAGGCGGTCGCCTCAAACAATTTTCGTTACAGCAGCCATGACACAACTCCCTAGGCGAGTTGCAGGCTTTCTGGAGGTTGAAGATGGAATAAAACCCTATAAGTTTGTGGATATCTTAACTTAAATGGGGCCTTTTTATCTGGGCTTATAAAAAAGAGTGGTCAATTAATTTTTATCAAATGACCCTTCTTTAGAATACTATTTTTCTCCCAAATTTTTATACTTAGTATGTCGTATAAATTGTAAAAATATATGTATATAATTCAAATATATTAAACTCTAAATTTAATTTATTGTGTCTAAATCTGTATTTATTAAAAAAGTTTTAACAATTTCAAAGATTGATTAAACACTTAAAATAATAAAACAGTTCAAAAAAATTATGATTCTACATACTCAATTTAGTGACTATAAGTACAATATCATATAATATATGTCGCCTCGGTCATTTGAGGGAAAAGCTTTATTTGTGCCTCACCTTTGAGGCAAGGCATTAGCCTATTGCCTTTATGCGCCTCCGGCATTTATTTAAGTTAATTGACCATTCTTTTTGGTAAGTCCAGATAATATTGGCCCATTTAACTTAAAATATCCACAAACAGGGTTTTATTCCATCTTCAACCTCCAGATAGCCTGCAAATTGCCTAGGGAGTTGTGCCATGGGTACTGTAACGAAAATTGTTTAAGGCGTCCGCCTCACCGCCTAAGCGGTCAGGTGCACCTCGGCGAAGGACAATGCCTCAACTCACCTAGAGGCGATTTCACATCACCTCAACGCGCGTCTCAAATAACACTGTGCCGAGCACACACTTGCATCATCACCAGAAAATAAATTATAAATCATCGAAAGTTCTCTGTCCACAATTGACTTCATCTTCAGGGCGGAGCTAGAAAATTATCTCAGAGTGGGCAAAAATTCAAAATAAAACTAAGACTAAACAATAATACGATATATATTACGAAATGTTGTTGTGTTTTTTTTTACAAGTTTACATATTAAAATCATTGTATGATAGCATTATAACCAACATTAAGAAATTATTTCAAATTCTTTATAAATCAAATGCTTCAAAATTGACATTACTGAAAAATTATTTTTTTGTGAAAAAATGCAGAAAAAGTGGAAAAAAAACATACTACTGAAATTACTTTTGGACTAACTATACTACTTTTCATGATGTCTAATGATGAAGAATTCATATGTTATTTGTATGTGAAGTTATTGGCCTTTTCATTCTCCAAATTTAGAAGATAATAAATTCATCAAGAGAATTTATTATAATTTATAAATATATAAGTTAATTGTCTATCTATTGAAAATTCACGTAATTATCATTACTTTCCTAAACAATGAACTTCACTAACGTATTAGTCCGAAACAAATATCTTAACTAAAACTAATATCATATGAATAAATTAGATTTAATGTACAACTAGGTGTCGCTTGATGATAATCTAAACACATACAACTTATTGGGACAACAACATATAGATAATAGACACACGTGTGTATATATATAATATATATAGGTAATATTTTTTTCAGGGTAGGCACATTGGCTCCGCCCCATGTTCATCCTCACTCTTAAGTCTTCTAATGTAATTACAGAAACATACAAAAACTACCTCCGGCCTCTGTTGGTTTATCACAACACACAAACTATCTTCCACAAGAGCATGGATCAGTATAATCACATATAAAAAATGCGAAACTGAGAGTGCAATTGATAAACTCAAATCACCTAATAATTAATAACTAGATATGATAATGTCCACTGTTGTATAATAACTATGTCTATTAGTAAAATAGTATATTTCTTCTGTGGTATAATAACATCTTTTGCTGGTAGAATAATCGCGTCTCATGGTATAATATTCTGAAAATTGTTTTGCAATTGTAAAGAAAGGTTATTTCCGTCATTTCAATGTTTGGGGTATTAAATAGGAAACTTTTCGCAGAGATGGGTACTGATCAGGAAGAAAAAAATCGATGGGTATTTAAGAGGAAGTTTAAACTTGAAAGGGGACCGATAGGGAATTTACCCTTCATTTTAAGTCGTACTGTCTGTCCACAATAGATGACGTTATACAGTTAATAGCAAGATAAAGGATTATTATGGGCCTTTTTAATTAAATAAGTAAAAAAAGATCATTAATAAAATAAACTGAAAGGGTAAAGCATTAATAAAATAGGGCTTTTCGTAATCCCAGAGTACGAATTAGAGTAACTCGTAACCTGGGATTACGAGTACTGTCCGAGCTGGCGCGTGCGGTTAGCTGGAGTAACTCGTACTCCCAGATTACGAGTTACTCTAATCGTACTCTGGGAGTACGAATTAGATCTGGTTTTTATCAAATCCTACGCGACGAAGAAGACGAACCAACCGACGAAAAAGACGACGACGAAGGACGACGATGAAGCCGACCCACCCCGCGACTGCTGCCCCAGCCAAGCCGCGTGCTGCCAGCCGCCCCGCCGCGACCTGCATCCCCGCCTGACGCGACGTGTTGCCCTAGCCGCGACGCCCTGCCCAGCGGCGACCCGCGATGCTGCCGCCCTCCCAGCCGCGACCGCTCCTCCCTGCTGGTCCGCCACGACGCCTTGCCCCCCCCAGCCGCGACCGCTGCCGGCTGCCTCCCCCGCGACGCTGACGTTGCGACCCGCCGTTGTCCGCTGCCCCGCCCCGCGACGCGGCCCGCTGCCTGCCACGACCTCTGTCCCGCGCCCCGCGACCCTGCCCGCTGCGACCCGCCACCCAGACGACGTCATACGCGCGATTAGTTAGGGTTCCCCGTTACGGCTCGAACTACCATTTTTGCGTTAATTTCGTTATGATCAATGTTTCTATTTATTTGTGATTTGTTTGTTTGTTTTTTTCTAAATGTAGAATGGATTCCGATTCTACTTACGGGCCTATTGATAGTTCGGTGTTGACGATGCAGTCAAATCACCGTAGTAGGGATTTGTTGTTAGATCCGACAGCGATATAAAAAACTATTAAGATTAGGTCATTAGAGAATGTAGTGTGGGGTACTAGAGAAGCACCGAATATCTTACACGGTCGCTTATTAGGGAAGTTGAACGATATGGGTCTATACAGCGTCTACAGCTGTATGTGTCAGAGGGTTGACCCTCATTTGGTTACAGCTTGGTAGAGCGTTGGAGGAAAGAGACCCATACGTTTCATTTTTATGTTGGGGAGGCGACCGTCACTTTACAGGATGTAGGTATTTTGTGGGGTTTGCCTGTAGATGGTAGTGTCTCCGGTGTGATCGTTCGAGAACAAGGTCACACAGTGGATGGACGAGTGTGAGTGGTTTTGTAACATTCGAGCGGTTGCTAGTTGGTAGTTGTCTCTCCGGTGTGATCGTTTGTAGCATTAGCATAAAAAACAAACCATCGTGAGAGCTTAGCTATGAAAAGTGAAATCCATGATTGCTCTTGCGGGTAGCATTCGAGCACTTTTAATACCCCATTGTGCCCTTCTGAAATATTCGTCGTCATGACACCACATCGATAACCTCCGTCGAGTGCGAGCGTCCATTGCTCGACCCCTACTTTTTCTAACCAAGGCTTCGCTCGTTCGTTAATTGCGCAATCTGAGCCATAATGCGATCGAATTTATCAAATGTTGGTGCAGTACCGGCTCTATGACATAGATCCTTCAACTGTTGGTCCTTGAATTTTTTGTAGAAGTTTGACTTTACATGACGAGACAGAAGCGATGCACTCCATTTGGTGGACGAAAGAAATCAGTGGCTTCTACTGTTCCCGTAAGACCTGTACACTCCATATACGCCACTAATAGTAACTGCTTTTACGAAAATAACGAGTAAATACATTACTAAGGTTACATACCCGGATGACGGTCCGAAATAAGGCAAACCTATTGATTCTCTAGAACAATTATGTTCAAATTAGTAAGGAACCAAGTCCATGAGTGTCTACTTTCTTCCGTGACAATGGCAAATGCCAGGGGAAAGACGTTTTGGTTGGCGTCCAACGACGTAGCAAACAGTAATTTGTGTCTATATTTGGAGTATAAATGCGTACCATCGACACAAACAACTTTTCGACAATTTTTGAAGCCACCGATGCTCGGTTTAAAAGCCCAAAAGACATACCCAGCACGAAGTGTCCAGGTCTCCTTGACTGCAAATTCAACCACCTCACGATTGTCCCTGGATTGTAATGCTGCAATGCCTTCATAAATGTGGGAGTTTTGGTAACAGAATCTTCCCACGTACCGTAAACATTTTCCATCGCTCTTTTCAAACCATGCCAAGCTTGAATATATGAGATGTCGTAGCCATATTTATCTTTCAGGAGTTGTTGGACGTTCTTGGTAGGAACTGCGGATCGATTCTTACGGTTCCAACCAACAAATCAGCAAAATTTTTAGAGATACTATGGTTGTGTGTTCGCCAGCTCAGTCATAGAGCAAGTGTGCGGTCCTTCAAAATTTTGTAATAGACCAGTAACCTTTTTTGGCTTGAAGGATGCCCTCAGCTCCATGGGCAATCGCCGTATGATTACATTGGACACTCCAACGTGTGTTGCTGCTCTCGTTGAAGTGATACTCGCGTCTAGCAACTCTGATCGAAAAATCGTTGACGCCACGTTGTAATGGTTTTTTAGCTTGAAAAATCATACATTGACAAAACATAGGGTTATCTCTGTCGTTAAAACTCCTCGTAACCACTGTAGTCGTCACCAGCAGGAGGGTGGCATTACGTTTGGAAAAATAGGACGGACTGAAACAGCGTTGGAGCAGCAGCGTTCGCTTGAGTGGTATCATCTGGCGCATCGTCGTCGTCGTTCTCGTCGTCCTCATTGGGATCGGGTAACTCGGATAGTGGATCCTGATCGTCCGCTTCTGAATCACTAACATCAACATCTTCCTCTGGTTCTAGCACATAATCTGGTTCCTGTTCTGGAACACAAACGTCGGCATCTCCAGAGAAACATTACTGAACCCTGCCGTAAATGAGGCAATGTCGGAAAAATCCGGACATGTGTAACTCGAAGAACCAACTTCAAAATTCGGATGAGGCTCTTCGTTCAAATCAAAGTTTGAATTTTCAACTGTTTCAACAAAAACCTCAACACAATTGTTTTTCTGAATCGGGATGTATGAAAAATTGTAAATCGTTGTCGTTGGAGATTTGAAAAAGCTGATGAAATTGGCGGGAATGTTGAAAGTATTCATTTTTGGCATGGATAATTAACGAAAAACGACTGCTATCAGCACCCGTAATTTCGAACAACAACGAAGTAAACTCGGAAAAACTGGCGCTGCGACGAATTCGCTATGCCCAACAGGGCGGATACTATATTTGATGGTAGAATCAGATGATTGAATTATATCGCCGCCAAAATATACTATGACTTGTACGCGACTCGAAACCATTGTTTGAGTTATTAAAATAAATTGATAAGGGCTAATGATATATGAGTCAGGCAGGGAAAGGGGGATTTATAGAAACGCAACTGTAATCCGGGGATATGAGTTAGGTGAATTATTGCCGACACTCTGCATGGCCATGCAGGTTGGTCGGCCACACAAAATAACTTGTATACTTAGATTACGAGTTAGTATTCGTATGCCGAGGATACGAGTTAAGGTGCCTTGTCATTTGCCATGTCAGGGTCAGCGGGCATCGGTCGTATCTCGTACTCTAGGAATACGAGTTATAAATCATATGTCGGTGTTACGAGTTACGTCGCCGTGTCAGGTCAGCGGGTCAGCGGCCCAAAAGTATCTCGTAATCTAGGAGTACGAATTACTAATTCGTATTCCCAGATTACGAACTTCGCTATTTTATTAATTCTTTTGCTTTTTCGTTTATTTTAGTAATGATTGATTTTTTGTTTATTTAATTTAAAAATACCATTATTATGTTATTTTAATAAGTAAACGCAAAAACAGTTATCAACCGCATATATGCGATTAATTAGGAGAGATAAATCATAAATCCAATTTGAGTTTATTTTGAGGATCGGTTGGAGTAAATTTCAGATATGTTTTGGATTTTGGGGTTCGGTTGGAGATGCTCTAATTCCCAATTTGTAATCTATACTAAAATCTTCGAGAACTTCAGTACGACGAACGACTCTCACGCTACGCCAGAGGTTGGGGAAAGATATACTCACGCAGACTGTCGCCACCACCTTCTCCGTGTTGCAGGTTCGAATTGGTTAGTCTTAATGTATTAGACTTAATTTACTGAACTCTTTTACTTAATTTAAGAGTATTATACCAATAGATATCAAAATTATACTAAGAAATAAGAGTTATCATATGAATTGATCTTTCTACATTATACCCACAAAGACGAAAATTATACCATCAAAATCCAAAATTTCACCAACAAAATATTAAAAAAATTGTACCTAAAAATAGTTAATTATACCATATGATATCAACATTAAACCAGTAAATAATGTAATTTTAAGATATTGTTAAATCTGAAATACTCAAATTATACCACACAGACCGACAATTATACCAACAAATACGAAAATTTAACCATAAAAGTATTCTGAAAATTATACCAGTAGAGCATAATATTATACCAACAAAATCAATTTATTACATTATGATGTTTCAATCCAATTTCTGACAATTATACTAATAGAAGTTGATATTATACCAATTGTTTCAGTTATTGTACTAAAAAACACTATATATGGAATTATACTCACAGACATCAACATTATACCAAGAAGTCAACTAATTCAATTTCGCTGTATAAAATTAAAATAACAATATTTATTGGTATAATAACGAAAATAGATGGTATAATCTCCTCAATTTCTTGGTATAATAGCAAAAATTAGTTAGTATAATCTCCAATTTTGCTGTATAAGATTAATATATATATTTATTGGTATAATAACGAAGAAAGATGGTATAATAACGAAACCATATGGTATAATTTTCACAATTTCTGGTATAATTGCAAAAATTAGTTTGTATATAATTCAATTTCGCTGAAAATACAATATTTATTGGTATAATAACGAAAATAGATGGTATATCTCCTCAATTTCTTGGTATAATAGCAAAATTTGTTGTTATAATCTCCAATTTTGCTGTATAAGATTAAATATATTTATTGGTATAATATCGAAGAAAGATGGTATAATAACGAAAACATATGTATAATTCACAATTTCTGGGTATAATTGCAAAAATTAGTTTGTATATAATTCAATTTCGCTGTATAAAATTAAATAACAATATTTATTGGTATAATAACGAAAATAGATGGTATAATCTCCTCAATTTCTGGTATAATAGCAAAATTAATTGCTATAATCTCTAATTTTGCTGTATAAAATAATATAACTATAATTTATTTGTATAATAACGAAGAAAGATGGTATACCAACGAAAACATATGGTATAATTTTCACAATTTCTGGTATAATTGCAAAAAATTGGTATATAATTCAATTTCGCTGTATAAAAATCAAAATAACAATATTTATTGGTATAATAACGAAAATAGATGGTATAATCTCCTCAATTTCTGGTATAATAGCAAAAATTAGTTGGTATATCTCTGATTTTACTGTATAAGATTAATATAACTATATTTATTGGTATAATGACGAGAAAAGATGGTATAATAACGAAAACATATGGTATAATTTTCACAATTTCTGGTATAATTGCAAAAATTAGTTGGTATATAATTCAATTTCGCTGTATAAAATTAAAATAACAATATTTATAGTATAATAACGAAAATAGATGGTATTGTGTTAGAACTTATCATTAAGGAATTATAACTATATTCTTTAGGACAGTTGTTGAACTTGTTTGTTATTCCAACATCGATGATTGCAGTGTTGAACGATTGGCATCAGTGTTGAACTATATATTCTAGTAGAATTGCAGTGTTTATAATGTTTCTTCGAGGGCATCAGTGTTGAACTTGACTGTTGTACCAACATCAAGGAATTATAACTATATTCTTTAGCAAACAAACTTGATTGTTATACATAGGCTTTCACTCTTGCTATAAAACAATCGTTACAACTTTTTATGTTAGATCGAACTAATAATTTGGTCGAACTAATGCAATGCAATGCTCGATCAAACTAATAATTTGGTAGAACTAATGCGATCGTCACCAATGCAATGCTCAACATACAAAGATTATACCAATTGTAAATTTGGATCAAGTAGAAAACAACGAACTATGTTCTTCGATGGCAGTTGGTATCTTTCATTCACTGTCAATATGCTTTTGTCAATGATTGATTCACTGTAAATTGGTTGAAATGCAGAATCGTTTCTATCCTTTGATTTGTATATCAGTCGAATCATATCACATATGGTCGACATCTTATTCTGAAACTAGTTGACTCAATATATGAAATAAGTTCATCAATCAATCAATCAATCAATTTATGATGTTACTTTCACGACGTGTTTTAATTTTATATTGGTACTAGTATAATTCGTTAGACCAGAAATTGAATTATATACCAACTAATTTTTGCAATGATACAAAAATTGGGAAAATTATACCATATATTTTCGTTATTATACCATCTTTCTTCGTTATAATACCAATAAATATAGTTATATTAATTTTATACAGAAAAATTGGAGATTATACTAACTAATTTTGCCATTATACCAGAAATTGAGGAGATTATACCATCCATTTTCATTATTATACCAATAAATATTGTTATTTTAATTTTATCCAGCGAATTATATACCAACTAATTTTTGCTATTAGTCCAGAAATTGTGAAAATTATACCATATATTTTCGTTATTATACCAACAAAATATAGTTATATTAATTTTATACAGCAAAATTGGAGATTATACCAACTAATTTTGCTATTATACCAGAAATTGAGGAGATTATACCATCTATTTTCGTTTTTATACCAATAATTATTGTTATTCTAATTTTATACAGCGAAATTGAATTATATACCAACTAATTTTTGCTATTATACCAGAAATTGTGAAAATTATACCATATATTTTCGTTATTATACCATCTTTCTTCGTTATTATATACCAACAAATATAGTTATATTAATTTTATACAGCAAAATTGGAGATTATACCAACTAATTTGCTATTATACCAAAAATTGAGGAGATTACACCATCTATTTTCGTTATTATACCAATAAATATTGTTATTTTAATTTTATATAAACGAAATTGAATTATATACCAACTAATTTTTGCAATTTATACCAGAAATTGTGAAAATTATACCATATATTTCGTTATTATACCATCTTTCTTTGTTATTATACGGATAAATATATTTATATTAATTTTATACAGCAAAATTGGAGATTTACCAATTAATTTTGCTATTATACCAGAAACTGAGTAAATTATACCATAATAATTAGGTCTCTAATTGTAAAATAATCTTGCCAATTGTATTAGTATAATTAGATCTTTTATTGGTATAATAATTGTGAAAATTATTCAGTATTTGTTGGTATAATAACCAAAACTGTTGGTATAATCGTATCATGTGTTGGTATATTTATATGCAAATATATGGTGGTATAATAAACAAGTTTTTTGGTACGATGTATACAATGTAATTCGGGTAGAATAGCTAAAACAGTTGGTATAATGCGATCTTTTGTTGGTATAATAGTCAGAAATTGAATGGAAAAATAATAATATAAAAATGAGTTTATTGGTATAATAATTGAATTTAGTGGTATAATTATTTGAATATTTGTTGGTATAATATTTCTTTTGTTGGTATAATATCTACCGTTCGTGTATGTATGATGTTAAAGATTATTTCATATATAAAAATTATAATAACACTATTTGTTGGTATAATAATAATAACAATTGGGATAATAATTTTAAATTTACTTGGTATAAAAATTGAAACAATTGATATAATATCTATTTTATTGGTAGAATTATATGTTCAATTTTGAGTATAATTAGTTGTTTTCATGGTATAATACTTGCTACATGTGATGTAATAATCTGAAAGTTTTTTTAATGGTTATTTTCGTTTTTCAAGCATTTTGGGTATAAACAGGAAACTTTCAACAGAAGGGTACTGAACAGGAAGAAATAATTCGATGGGTATTAAGAGGAAGTTTAAACTTCAAGTGGGACTGATAAGGAATTTACCCTAAAATGAAACTCTGCACTGCCAATTGTACTACACATTGAAAAATCAATTAATAGGACAAAAACGTTGGGATACTATTGCTAGTACTGTAATCATGGGTTTGAGTACCTATAAATAATAAACAATTTGCTAGTACTATATTTCGATGCATTTTATATAGTTATATTTTATTATTAATTTTATTTACTGAATTTGAAATCTAAAATAATATTTAAAGTCTAATTTGTAAAGTTATAAAATATACGGGTAATATTGGAAATTTTTAAAAATTGGTGTGAAAGTGAATATTAAAAAGAGACTTTTGAGTTTGAGAATGAATTGCAAGGTTGAGAAGAATTACTGCATTTGAGTTTGGGTATGAGTTCGAGTTGACAATGTATTTCTCGGTTGGGGATGGTCTTAGGGCTTTTCTGTGGACGTTAAGAATGATGTGTATAGAATTACTTGGTCCACACGGGCTATTCGCTGCCCGCGGGCCTAGCCCGTTTAGGCCGGACTTAAAAAGAGTGTTAATAATTGCAAGCCCATCCAATTTTACGGAGATTTTTATCAAAGTGGAGACTACCTTACGTGTAGTTTTTAGCATAGAGTAGGGAGAAAGGCTGTGACAGTTTTTAAGTAACAGGTTGACCCTATATAGAGCTGAAAATTTGATGGCAGGCTCGACTGGCCCCGGTCCTCAAAATTCAAGCTTGGACTTAATTTTGCTGAACCCGAAACGTGATAGGCCCACCGACCCATCAGGTTGACGAGCCCGGGCTAAGATTGTCAATGGGGCGGGGATTCCACGTCCCCGCGGGGATATGGGAATCCCCGCAATTCTACCCTCGCAGGGCGGGGACGGGGGAAAATTTTTCCCGCGGATATCCCCGCCCCGACCCGAGTATTAAAATAATATATATTAATTATAAATTATTATATAGATAAATAATATTAAAATATACTTTGAATAATATAATAATTTAAATTAATTAAAATATTGTTTAAATAATATTAAAATAATATAAATTAATTTTTAAAAAAAGGACGGGGCGGGGATACCCGCGTGGACGGGGATTAGATCTCCCCCCAAACCCACCCCGTTGACAAACCTACCGGGGGCCTAAAAAACCCGACAGGCTGCGGACCAAATTGGGCCCACCATATTGTTAATTCTTCTTTTATTTTCTATAGATAATATTTATAAAATTCAATTTTATAAGTAACTGATGTATTTATGGAATATAAGATATCTATATTTATATCTTTGCAATATTATGTATCATATTAGTATACATTATAATTAGTAGGAATAAATAATATATTTGTAAAATAAATAAATTACAATTTCTTTAAAAAATTTAGGATCATCAGGCCTGACGGCTGGGCTGGCCCAAGCCACGAGCTTGTCCTAGGCTTGTCAACGGGGCGCCGTCCCCGCGAGGCAAACGGGAATAAAATTGTCCCCATTTTCGTCCCCACGGGGATTCCCCACCCGCCATTACTTTTACAAAAAAATCATTTATAATATTTTAATATTATATAAAATATATTATAATATTATTTATATTACTTGAGCTATATTTAATATTATTTATATTATTAAACTATATTTTAATCATATTTATATTATTATAATATTTTCAAAGTATATTTTGTTATTATTTATCTTATAATAATATTAATTGAATATAATAATATTATGTTTATTATCGGGGACGGGGCGGGTCGGGCGGGGATATCCGCGGGAAAATTGTTCCGCCGTTCCCGCCCTGCGTGGGTAGAATAGGGGGAATCCCGCCTGTTGATAACCCTAGCTTGGTCTAAGATCCATATGCCTGAAGTAAATTGGGCTGGCCGAGTCGGCAAGTAATTATCAAGCGGCACGGTAAATTCGGGGCGGGTGGGCTGACCTGCCCAACTTTCAGCTCTAAGACCATCTCCAAACGAAAAGCTCAAATTTTCAGCTCTAAGACCATCTCAACCGATAAAACTCATTTTCAAATTCAAACTAATTCACGAAGCAGCAATCACTCTCCAACCCTGAAAAAAGGAAAATATCCAATATAAATAGATTATCTTATTGAACTAGAACAATCACATACGAATGAGCAGAATTCCTTCCGACAGAGTGTATGATCATTGTCCCAATAAGACCATGTTTATCAACACCCTCCACAATCGGTTGTGAAAATAAAATATTAATTTCTCTCTCCTCCATATACATAACCTACACCTCAAATCAGCCTAACCAATTTTCATACTTTATCAACAACCCAACACAACACATAGTATTTATATTTTATAATTATTTTTAGTAGTGTGATCGACATGCGGTGTACTAATGTAAAGTGCAGGTGCAACAAGTGATAAATAAAACGAATACGTAGTTACTATCACCGACGTGCGATAAGCAGTATACCTATCTTTGTAGTGTAGTAAGTGAGTAAACGAGTATCGAACACGAGGAATTGACTGATTACTAGTAATAACCTATCGACTTGATATCTAGCCTAAATAAATTACGCAAGTTGTTTATATTACGTACTAACCTAACGGACCAATCCTGAAGCAAAGAGAGATTCAAAGACACGGCTAAAACTAGTAAGAGTGCTTTCAGATAATAAAGATGTGGTCGGGATTCGAATCCGCTAGGTTCTATCGGCTAAGACAATAAAAATGCTCCTACTGATTAAGACTAAATTGCAGTAATTTTCTACCCACTCACGAATTTGTTGTCGTCCTGAACGCTCGCGGGATCTAAAATTAAATAATTATTAATGGCGAGGATCGAGTAATTGCTTTCACCCTATACTCGAATCCTATCACCTACGGTCTAATCGTGTTTAGCTGTCGTCCTAAACGATTTTTCACACATTCCCTTTAATACATAGACAGTTACAGCGAAGAAACACTTTCATTGATAGATAAATAGTCAATACACACAAGTCACGATAAATATATGTCTTAACTACGAAATAACCTAGCTTTCATCTACTCCAAAACACACAGGAAATTTAGCTACTCATAATTGACGAGAAAACAACGAAAGGAATATAAAATAGGGGAAGAACGCATGATCTTTCTACTGGTGGATCTGGGATAGTCTCGTGGAAGGATCTTCGTTCTTCATTCACTTCGGCGTGGAATTCGTCGTTGATCCCTTTCTTTCGCTCCGGGATGTATTTCCTTGTTCTTGACGTTCTTTTTCGTCTCTCCAGGATTAGGGTTATGATATGATAGGTTCCCCTCTTTTGAATCGAAATCGGGCTTTTATACTGATTTACGTCAGATTCACAGCCTGGCACATGGGCCTTCACGGCTGTGACATCGGTCTATCCTTCGCTTCGTCTTTCTGCCAAGAGTCACGGCCTCGTGCATTGGTATTCACGGCCATGACGTCTACGGTCTGGCCTTCCTTAGCTCACTTGCCAAGTTCACGGCTAATTGCACAGCGTCACGGCCGTGACAGTCGGACCGCTTAGCTCTCTGCCTCCATTCAGCGCTGAAGCAAACTTGTTCACGGCCGTGAAGGTGTACAGTGGCAGATTGATTTGCTTTCTACTGCTATTCACGGGCGCAAACAAGGCCTTTCATGGCCGGAAGATGTTCTGGTAGCGTCTATCTTGCTCGTTTTCGCCCCGTTTTGCTCCTTTTCGCCCGAAAGTCGTCCTAAGACCCTTCAATATCAAAATAAGTGTAAATAGAGCGAATAAGTGCATAAAATGATTACTAAAGCTCTATTATAACCCAAATAAATAAAACCTATTAAAATACGTTATCATAGTGAATGAGTGAAGAATATATTACATTATATGATTATAAATTTAGATACTTTGGTCATTGAAGAAAGAAAAATAATATGAATTATAAATTTTATAGAAAATAGGGAAATATATGATTTGAAATGTGATTCAAAATATATCAATATCAATCTCTATTTATGGAGATGGAAAAAATAAAATATAACTTTAATAGATAATTGAATGTATCATAAAATTCATAAAAACCATATAAGACCAATCTAATTTTGCACTTGGCATCATTTGATTAATGTTAGTTATCGAAAAATAAAATGTGTACAACCATGTCATGACCAAGGTTGGTCACCAAACCGTGTAAGAAATTATTTACTTTTTCTTCTACACATTTTTTTTTGTCTTTAGTGCACAGCCGATTGTCGAGGTTATTCATAAAGATAGTCTAAAAAAACAATGGAATTTCAGTTTAGAACGATAAGTTGTCGTCGCCGTGACACCTATGGCAGACTCGTACCGAAGTACGTTATCAAGTTCAATTAGTCGTAAGTATCTCTAATTAATTTCTCACAAATCAATTTTCCTTTTTAAATACTTAAAAATAATATGAAATTAAATTAGTTTACTAATTTCGTATTTTAAAGAAAAAATCTTAAAATATATATATATTTTAAGGCATTATGTGCTTAAAAATTCTTAATATTGATAACCACACAATCTAATTAACTAAGCTCGATGGATTTTGTTAGAATTGCAAATTGGTGAAAATTCATTTGGAATAGCAAAAGCTTTCTAAAAAAAATAAAACTAAAATGTCAATCCTTTATTAAATTAACCAATATTATTACCGAAATAAATGGTTGCCCTTAAATCCACTTTGCATCAATTTCGCAGAGAACCAAACCCTAACGTAAAAAAGGCCGGAAAGAAAAAATGTCTTCCTCCAGGTCATCGGCGCCGTCCTCCGACGGAAATCCTCAGCGTGTCGCAGTCTCCGATCGTCTACCAAGGCAAGAAAGCCGCCGGTGACACGGCCGTTGTGGCGAAGAAGCTCCTGAAGAGCACCAGCCAGCCGCGGGATCCTGGGAACCACCTTCCTCGTCCTCGTCGTGCCGCTGATCATCGAAATGGATCGAGATGCTCAGCTCAACGACCTCGAGATGCAGCAAGCTAGCTTGCTCGGCGCGCCGCCCAAGTAAACGAAATCATGTGAGAATTCGGACTAGAATTTCTGTTTTTACTATTCGCGAAATTAGCTCGTAGGTGTGCGCAGTAGCTTGAGGTAATACTGTTTGATCCTTTCACGATTACGTTTATTCTCTCCTGTGTGTTTTGGATTTGGTTAATAATTTCGATTTTTGGACTTATGTCTCTGATTGAACTGCAATTGGAGGAACTTGTGCTGGTTTGTTTCAATTGTGTTGAAACTTCTTCAGCTTCTTGATTTTCACCCTTTCGTTTTGAATTTGGACACTAGGAAAGCTCCATACGATGTTAGACTTTTTAGCTGTGCAAAGAGTAGTAGCTTGTGTTACTGAGCTTAGAGGTACTCCCTTGTAAAGGATATCCCCCAATCTTCATATCTTCCTCAGAGAAGAATGCATATGTAGCTTAGTTTTCCCAAAGTGCTTCGTACTTAACAGAATTGCTCGCTTTGTCAACCTGAAATATTTCCTCGGAAACCTCTGCCTTGTCTCTATTTAAAGATAACTAACAAAAACCCAAAACCTGTGTTGTGGAAATGGACACATATCGAACGAGGATTCAATGTATATTTAGTTTATGCAAGTGTAAGGATCGAATTGAGCATAGACGAGCTCAATCGAAGCTTGAAATCGCAACCTACACACATTGTATAGACAGATTTTACGTGGTTCGGCCCTGACTTTGGGCCTACTCCACGGATCAACCGAGCTTCCTTTCATATTAACCCCAACACAAGAATTGTACACCGCCGTGCCCTCAACAACTCTTATGTTTAACGCACACCGAGATTCTCACTCTACGAAAAGATACAGACGCCCAAAGATGCGAAGTCGAAACTCGCAAACTGATATATATAGAGCTGAAACATGAAATAAGTGTGATCTTCGTTTTTATCAGAAACCGTTGGATTTTTCCCATCCAACGCACCAGATATCGCCACGTCGCCATCTGTATTTCACGTGAACCATCATAAATCGCATGACCGACTTTATAAGTGAAACAACAATTTTGATCAGTGCCGTCGGATCTTAATCTAACGGTCGAATTTTACTATCCGCTTCATCCCATCACTCTTAATCTCAGCCGTCGATCAGCTTCCCGCGCTATCCAGCGATCCTCATTTAATCTCCAGCTTTGAATATCAGCCTTTGATCTGCGTGCCAACTGATCCGACGGTCCCCTGTGCATCGACCTCATATCAGCTTGTTCTTCAGCTCTTTCCAGCCTGGTTCGACCGGCCGACTTCACCAGCAAATTTCCGGCGAGCTCGGCGAGTTTCGGCTCGCCTTCCCGAGTCCCACTTTATTCATTAACGAAGGTTTGCAGAGCTCATTTCTGTCCCTAGTTAGCTTCTTAACGAGGGTTAACGACTGTCGACTGCTTAACGAGATGATGATCTGACTTAATTCTGGTTCCTTCGTATATTCTCATAGCCTTTTTTTTTTCTTTTTTGCCGAGCCGTGGTACTATGGGAAGATTCATTCGTAATTATTGAATAAAAAAATGTATGCTCTCGCTAGGAAAAGCGTTATTGCATCTCTAAGGCTGTGTATGGATCTAGTATAACTTTGTGAAAAAGAAAACTAGAGAGAAATTCCACTATCTTCATTATTTTCCTTACCATTTGGTGAGGAAATGGTTTTTGCTTTAAGAGTAATCTAAGTTTAGGGTGTGTTTGGTTCAAGGAATTGATGAGGAAAAGAAAAGAAAAATCATTTTTTGTGTTAGGTTGATTAGAGAAATAGCGAGAAAACGAAAAAAAAAAAATGTAAGTTAGTTTAAAAGCAAAACTATGGAAAACATTTTGCTCGCATGGTGAGGACAATGAAGGAAAAGTTAAAGGAAATAAATTTCTATCCTTTTTCCTCTTTTCTCACCGTTTCCCCGTTCGAAGCACAGCGGGTCTTTTAAAAATAGCCTCTGACTCGGTCAACTTTAAAAAAATAGCTCCGTCGATTCTAACTTTTAAAAAGTAACCTTCAATTTTAAGGGTATTTTGTCTTTTTACTGGGTGTCTTTTTTTCCACAGTAAAACCCAATATGTTAAATCGAGACCGCACACGGGTGGGCGGGAGGGCCGGCAGTCTAGTGGTTGTGTAGTCTGACATTCAAGTAGTAGGTCGTTGGGTTAAAATCCCAGTACATATTTTCTTTATATAAGACCATAGCAGATGTCCCGCCCATACTAGGCATGAGACCTGTGCTATATAGAGAGGTCCCCCATGCAAGCAGAGGTCCCGCCCAATTGGGCACATGAGACCCCCCCACATTGGGCATGAGACCTGTGCTATATAGCAGAGGTCCCGCCCATGCAAAGCAGAGGTCCCGCCCACATGGGTACATGAGACCCCCCACATGGACACATGAGACCCACCATATGGGCATGGGACCTGTGCTATATAGCAGAGGTCCCGCTGGGCACATGAGACCCCCCCACATGGACACATGAGACCCCACCCATATTGGGCATGGGACCCGGGCTATATAGCAGAGGTCCCGCCCATGCAAAGCAGAGGTCCCACCCACATGGGCACATGGACCCCCCACACATTGGGCATGGGACCTGTGCTATATAGCAGAGGTCCCGCCCACATTGGCACATGATACCCCCCACATTGGGCATTGGACCTGTGCTATATAGCAGAGGTCCCGCCCACATGGGCACATGAGAACCCCCATATTGGGCAGACCTGTGCTATATAGCAGAGGTCCCTCCCATGCAAGCAGAGGTCCCGCCCATTGCTGCACAACATGGGCGCATGAGATCCCCTAAGGGCGTTAAAGTCATTTTCATTTGAAGGCTACTTTTTTAACGTTGACCACGTCAAAGGCCATTTACTTAAAAATCCCCACAGCCTTAGTGTCTTTTCTTTTCCTGGCATATTGTCTAATCAACCAAATAAAAAAATTAGTTTTACTTTTTTCATTTCTTCACATTTCCGCACTAAATTCCTTAGGCGTTGACATGCGGAATTTGATATGAAAACGAGAGAGGAATTGGAATTGGACAACACGAGAAGCATGATAGTACAATGATTCGATGCGTATTGTTTTTAATTTTTCTTCTCTCTTTTGCATTGAATTTACGCATACCAAAGGCACCCTTTTTCTTTTCTCTTTTGCATTGAATTACGCATACAAATGCAACCTAAACCCAACACCCTAATTTCCTGAAAAAGGGTTCTTCTCTTCACTTCAAGTGCATCGAGGCGTCATGTCTTTGCAACAACTAGGGAATTAAGAGGTAAGAGCTTTATTATTAGTGGACAATGACTCGCCAAAGAAAAATGCCAAGTTTGTGTTTTGAATCAATCAATAATGCGTTTTCACTATATGATATTTCTCGTTTCTTGAAACGAAAAAGCAAAAAAAGAGTACAAAAGATAGGAAATGGTCCATGACTCGCCAGAAGTGAAACGGTTTACTTCGTCCAGAAGCAAACCCCATATCAATACGATTAATCTCAATCATAAAATGAATTGAGCTTGTAGGAATTTTTTCAGGTTGTTTTAAGCCAAGCCAAAAAGTATGTGAAGTTACTCTCTTAAACCAATCGACAATAGATTAAGTTAGTTCACAAAAAGTATATACATGACAAACTTCTTCGATTTATCCGAACCGACAAATAGATGAAGTTAGTTCACAAAAGTATATACATGACAAAACTTTTCGATTTATCCGAAGTGGAAACTGAGTTTAACACCCATCGGAGTTAGGCTCGTTACACAACAACATTCATATACATCTCTTACATTTACTTCACCCATACAGGAAACAGGAGGTTCTAAACCCACTGATAAACATGTCTCAGCTTATGACAAAAGACGAGGAAGAAAACTTCAATCGAACGCATTTCTCACTCATTAAGTCTTTTCTTACAACAATCAAAGTAATGCCCTTTCTTCCTTCCAACTACATATCTACCTAAAAGAATTGCACTTGAATCCTCTTTATAAGTAGCTACCTTATAATCAACATTACAAAGCCGAGATACATTAATATCATTCACCAACATACATAGTAAATGAACATATACACGAACCTCTTTTGTCTTTAGCACCGTACTTGTACGTATGAGTCTTTTCTTCAAAGCAGATTTCGTAAACAATAAACAAGCCATTACCAAACAAACGCCAAGAACTCCTCCGAGCACTAGCGCCACTATCTTCTGCGTGGCTTACCCGACCCTTCAAAATTAACACGTCGCAGTAACTATACGGAGGGGTGGTGAAAATTGTAATAAGAATAGAAAGGGGTTTAATTGTAATTTGCATATTTATAGATCTACTACTCATACATACGTCTACCACAAAATAGAAGGCCCCCACCCCCACTATAGTTCTATTCAGAAAGAGACTTCCAACCATTTGTTTCGTAAATATTTAATTAAAAATCCCATTTGAAACAAAACATATAAGAGAGATTAAAAAAATCAAACGATTTACATCAGCTTGGGCCCACAACGAGTTTTGGACGATTAGACGAAAGGGACAAGCAATGAAGCAGCAGAGCACAGACAAATGTAATTATTTCAAATAGTAACCAATATCTAATCTTGGGCAATCCAATATTCCAGAACGTTCAATCAAATTAAAATTTGACGTTTTCCCAGTAATTAGTAGCATGTGATAATAAATTATCCGAACGATTAATAATTTGTTCACTCATGTAATTTAGAAGGTAGAATTATAGGAGTAGGACCTTTCAAAATTAAACAATTTAGGAATAATATGCAAAGAACTCTAAATTTATCCCAAAATTGCTGGATTTTGAAAATTATCGGCCGTATAATGCAGACGAAAATTTATTGTCGATATCCTGTAATGCTACCCGAAAATTAAGGACTAAAAAGATATTTAGGCAAACATTTGGACTTGTTTTTCTAATCCTAAAAGTCTAAGGTGAAATTTGCAATAAAAAATTACCCGAAGACGATGAAGCGAGTTTCTTGGCCAATGTTGACCCCACGTGGATAGTACTTGTAGCTCACATAGCACTTCTCTAGGTAAACCTGTCCCGATAACGCGCCGCCGCACTCCGCCACCACCCTCTGCACCGCCGCCTTCACGCAGCCCACGCACCCATCGCCGCCGAGATCTCCCTCGCACTGACCCATCACGTAAACGTTCCTGGTACTCGCCGGCGTAGAACCCATTTTCCACTCCCAACCCCTTAACCACCTCGTTCAGCGCCGCGCCGAGCCTGTCCCCGAATCCGTCGCGGGACCCGATCGGAGTCGCACACCTTGTAGATCTCGTCGGCGTCGCCGGGCTGCTTGAAGGTGGACAGAGCGTAGGAGAGGTAGCAGCCGTTGAGCTGTATTCGCGCGGCAATCGATCCGCCGCCGCCGCCAGAGTTTGGGGATTAGGGTTCGGCACCTCTCGACGCAGTCGCGGCAGGCGGAGGCGGAGAGGTCTCCCCTGCACTGGAAAAGCCCGTTGATGGACGGCGGCGCCGACGACGACGTGGCGTTGGAGAACTTGGCGGCGACGATTGGGAAATGAGGGTTTGTAATAGGGTTTGGAGGGTTTCCTTGTACGGCGCGTCTTGGGGAAGTTTTGATTTGCGCAGCCTTTGAAGACCAAGTTCGTCGTACGGTCGGCGGCGTCGGCCGGCGGCGGAACAACGGGGGACAGCAATAGCGTAAGCTGTAATAACGCCGAGAGGTATTTGGTGTTATTCATCTAATTGGTTGTATTTGGGAATTGTTTCATCTATAGCTATGATGAAGATTGGTTTTGGGAATGTCAATGAAAAATCAGTAGTTTATTGGGAATATATACGAAATGGCGAATGAGTGGAAACAGAGAAGAAGATTGATTGTGTGTGAATGTGATGGGGTTTAATAAGGCTAAATAGTGACGGAGAGAGGTGTTTTTTTTTTGTATAATTTTAGTTTATTGGATTTGCTTTGAGGAAAGATTTGGCTTTTTTCTTTCTTTTCTTTCATTTTCGCATTTGTCTTTTTTGCTGTTTTTTATGTGTGTTATTTTTTGTCTTGAAGTCTATGAAGTGGATTTTTCTTTAAAAGTAATTATGTTGTGGCATTGACCACAATGAAATGTTCTAGTAATGTTAGGGTTGATTAGTTGAATGATTATTTCTTCTAGTGTATTATAGCTTTTATACAAGGTTCCGAAACCGGATTTTTGAACCGTATCGGAAATTTTAGTGGTTTAACCGCTATAAAATCGGAATCAAAACGGAGTAAAATCGGTATCTTACATATAGTAAATATATATTTGGATTAATCAAAAAATGAAATTTTTTAAACTATAATTATATAAAATTAAGGGGTAAAGTTAAATAAAAGTAATTGCGTGGATTGTTATAAATTAATCGTATTAAATCCATGAGTTTGGGTCAAATTTGAATAAAAATAAAATAGTAAGCTAATAATTTACTTAACACTAGACCAAACTAATTTATTAGTTTTTCCGTTTTGTATAACTTACTTAAAATAAAATATTTATTTTATTGTACTTTCACAAATTCTAAGTGTCTCGAAAATATAAAGTGTTACACCCTCACTAGGTGCGATTACACACAGAGTCACGCGATTACTGTTCCATTGACCGATCCACCCTCTTCAAGGCGGCGACGCCGAGCTGATGGCAAAGAAGAGGAAACGGTGAGAAAGGAGGGCTCTCTCAGGGTACTGAGGGAGTCACTACTCCTAATGGGAGAATGAGAAAGCCCCAAAACCACACTCTCCTTCGACACCTGCACCTACTTTGGAGGATGTCACAATAATGATTGAACAATTTGTCAGCAGTACCAAAAAACCTACGGAACTGAAGGAAGCTGAGATTCTAGCTCGGACAATGAAGGATTTGGCACAGAAGGAGGACACAGGGAAAGACCAAGAGGTCGAACAGACTAATGAAAGAACGGAATCTGTATGGGCAAACTTTGACATATCGAAATTGTGGAATCGGGGAACGAAACTAGACTATATTGAACCAAAGAAGACTGGGGGACTGAAGTAGGGAGAATCGTTCAGGATGACATTATTGAGGAGATGCAGTACTGGCAATCTGCACTAATCTGCTATGTGTGGGTTCCAATCCCCCATTCGCTGTTATGATGGATTTCTGAACAGGGTTTGGAAAACCAGAGGACTGCAGAAAGTGATGCAGATACGAGCAGGCTTATTTCTGGCCAAATTTGAAAGTGAGGAGGTGAGGGACATGATACTCCAATCAGAGCTACTGCAGTTTGATAAGAAACAGTAATAATTGCCCCTTGGACAGCTAACACTGAGTTTAAGAAGGGGGAGATGTGATAGAGTAACCTATCTGGGTACAATTTCCTCAACTTGAATTGAAGTATTTGGGGGTGAAGGGGCTTAGCAAGATTGCAAGCTTGGTGGGGGACTCCTATCATGGCAGACCAAGTCACAATGATAAGGACAGACTACAGTATGCTAGGGTGTTGGTCGAAGTAGATCTGAAGAAGGAGTTGAAGGATAGAATCACATTCCTTAATGAGCATGAGCAGTTAGTAGAACAAGAGGTTTGCCTATGGTGGAACCTATAAAATGTGGGACTTGTGGAAGTTTGGACTGGAGCTGAAGTCTGTAGGAGGTGGTTAGGAAGGACGGAAACCACAAACTGAGAAAGTGCCTGCCCCACAGGAGGAAAGGGACAGAGCCTATGTCCAAGGAAGATGAGGGGGGCTGGAAATTTCAAGGCCAAAGGAAGCTACATATGAGGGGAACAGAGAGCTCGTCCCACAGAGTGGACTTAACACAGAGGTCTTTAGTGCTACAGCATAATGAACCTCAGACTGTTCAGAGCCCTTTAGCTAAAGAAGGAAATGATCCTAACAAGCAGCATGATCCCTAGCAGGACAGAAGCAGTGTAATGACTCAGGCCAGAGGGACATACACCCCTTATGGATAAAGCAGTTATATGGAATGTACGGGGTATGAACGCTCCGAATAAACAGGCGGAGGATTAGGTTGAGTGTGGCAGACTTCAAGCTAGTCTGTGTGTGCCCGGTGGAAACAAAAAATAAAGAGGATAGGTTGAGTGGTTTTCAGGGTGGGAGCTTTGCTCATAAATCTAAACCAACCCCCAATGGCAGAATTCTTCTATTGTGGAAGAATGACTGGGTAGTGACTGTCATAAGGCAAACAGATCAAATGATCCACACTCAAGTTGAGAAGCAGGGGGATATGATCTACATGACATGTGTGAATGGGCATTAATGCTAGCTCTCAAAGAGAAGCCTTATGGGCTGATCTTAGGGCATCAGGCAGACTACTGTGCCATGGATTGTATGGGGTGACTTTAACAATGTCCTCTCCAATGAGGATAGGCTGGGAGGGAGTCAGGTACAAGCCACTGATAAGAAGCATTTGGGCAATGTCTTCAGGACTGTGAACTTGAGGAGATTAGAAGAAAGGGAAATCAGTATACTTGGACAAACAAACAAAGTGCTGAAAATAGAGTCTATAGCAAAATTGACTGGGCCTTTGGGAATGTGATGTGGATGCACAGATTCATGGATGCTGAATCACATTTCTTGAATGAGGAGACATCTGATCATCTCCCATATTGCTTAAATGGGGTGGGACTAGACAGCCAACTAGTAGAGCTTTCAAGTTCTTCAATATGTGGGTTGAGTCACCCAATCCTGACTGTAGTGGAGCAAAACTGAGGCTGCCCGTGTAAGGAGGGGCTTAAAGGGGGACATCTGTTGCAACAATTGAGCCAGATCAGAGGGCCACTGAGGATGCTTAACAAGGCCCACTTTGCCAACATAGTTCAGACCACAGGAAAGAAAGAGACAGACTTGGAGAGAGCTCAAGCAGAACTTGGCACTGATCCTATGAATGGACTATAATGAGAAGGAAAAGAGCAGCTGCAGAGGAATTCAGATTCCTGAGCAGAGCTTGCACCAAATTCTTGGCTCAGAAGGCTAAGTCAGATTGGTTAAGGGAGGGAGACCAGAACACCAAGAGTACTTCCATTCCTTTAATTCACCAAGAGTATACAGAAATAGGATCACTTCTGTGGAAAAGGAAGATGGGAGTAGCATTGCAGAACCTGAGCAATTAGTGGCCATTTTCTTGACTATTATCAAGACCTTCTGGGGACAGCAAAGGGGGACCTAGAGGAGAATTGATGATAGAGTTATAGCACTGAGGGCCACACTTTCGGTAGAGGACCAAACTCAGTCTCATTGCCCCAGTTACTGAGAAGGAAGTCCAAGGAGGCCATGTTCTCAATACACAGGAATAAGGCTCCTGGCCCTGATGGGGTCAACAGTGAGTTTTTTAAAGCCTGCATGGAGGATTGTTGGTGCAGATCTGACAGCGGCTGTGATGGAATTCTTCAGCACAGGAAGACTAGTCAGAGCCATGAAACAAAACAACTATAACCTTGGTGCCTAAAACTGCCCATCCTAGAACTGCCATGGACTATAGACCTATTGCATGTTGCAATGCTACTTAGAAGTGCATATCCAAGCTACTGTGCACCAGATTAAGGAGGGTCCTGGCCAGCCTTGGTACATAACAATCAGGGAGCCTTTGTGCCTGGAAGAGCAAATGGACATAATATATGATAAGCCAGGAGTTGTTGTGACTATATAAAAGAGGGAATGCATCCTCAAGATGTATGATGATGACTGATTTGAGGAAGCTTATGACTCAGTGGAATGGAAGTTCTTGATCAGTTTACTCAACAAGCTGAGATTCCCAGTAAACTTGTAGCTTGGGTGCAAGAGTGTATCACTACGGTTACTTACAAATTGGCTATCAATGGTTGTCTAGAAGGAAACATTCAAGGGGCTAGAGGCTTGAGACAGGAGAGATCCCATATCCCCTCTGCTGTTTGTGCTCATCATGGAATATCTAACAAGGAAACTCCTGCTAGCTGCGAAGCAAGAAGGATTCAGATTCCACCCCCTGGTAAGCAGAGCAATCTGGTCAGTCTATGCTTCGCAGATGACCTCCTGATTATGTGTAAGGCTAATCAGAAATCAGTGGAGTTGATTAAGAGCAGCTTTGGAGCATTTCACCAACACAACTGGACTGATAGCTAACCCTCTGAAGTCTAGTATGTACATTGCTGGCATAAACCAGGCAGCCAAAATGCAGCTACTTGGGATGACTGGATTCACAGAAGGTCACTTTCCCATGAAGTACCTAGGAGTACCTATCTCACCTACAAGATGGAGCCCGAGCTGATTGTGAAGCATTGGTGGATAGAATTGTGAAAAGGATTAATTGTTGGACATCAAGGAACCTGTCGTATGCTGGAAGATGTTGCTAATAAACTCTGTGCTGCTGTCATTACATAGTTACTGGGGGGGTCACTGTTTCTACTGCCACGCGTGTAGTTGCAAGATTGGACCAGAAATGCCGAGAGTTTCTATGAGGCAGGGGTATTGGAGGCAAAATTAAAGCACTGGTAGCATGGGAAACTGTCTGCCAGAAGAAACAGTGCGGAGGACTCAACATCAGAGACTGTGGTACATGGAATTATGCTAGCTTGGGAAGGCAGATATGGGACATTACCAAGAAGAAGGATAACATGTGGATCAAGTGGCTGCATAATATATACTTAAAGAGAATGAGTTCTGGAAGTATCAAAGCTCTGGAGAAGGGAGCTGGCAGTGGAGGCAGTTAATAAAAGTGAGGGATCTGTTGCGAGATGGCTACAATGGAGATGTGTGGACAGGGAATGCAGATGGCTGCTTACACCATATCCCTTGGTTATAAGTGGCTCAAGGGAAGACAACCCAAATTCGAGCCTGCTGTAGCAGTTTGGAATGGTGACCTTGCCTAAACAAGCCTTTGTTATGTGGCTTATAGTGCACAAAAGACTGCTCACAAGGGATAGGGTGATAAATTGGGGGATCAGTGTTCCTGACCTGAGTTGTGTGCTGTGTATGCAAGCTGATGAGAGTATTGAGCATCTCCTGTGTCACTGCCCTTATAGTAAAGTGTTCATCAAGAAGCTAGCAGTTGGCTGAAATGCAATATCCCGAACAGCTTTGAGAGTTGGGAGAGGGAGCCTATTAAGCTGGGGAAACTTAAAAATCCTGTAGCAAGATCCAATTAGCAGGCTGTGCGGCAGTCACGTATGTTATGGAAGGAGAGGAATGCTGGATCCATAATGTGGGAGCTCGTGAGGCGATGGTCCTGTTCAAGACAATCCAGGGGGAGTTAAAGGGCAAGTGAGTGGCATGCGATTTAAGAAGTGTACGAGTAGGACTGAGGTCTTTTTGCATGAGTTGATGTATTCATAGCTCTGTTTTAAAATTGGATGTGGATGATGTGGTCTTGTGGTAATGAAAAGCTTTCTTACAAAAAAAAAAATATATTTTTATTATTATTAAAATTAAAAAAGACCAGACCGGGAACCAGACTGAATTTTTGATCGGTCAGGTCGGCTTCAAAACCATGCATTTATATAAGGTCTTTTGGATTGATCCTAGGAAACGTCACGATGATTTTTTTTCTCGTTGCCACCCCATTAAGATAGAGGAGCTATTCTATAATGGAATATCGATTAATTTATGAAAATCCGGTGATATTCAAAGTTAAGATGTTTTTCCTTAGGTATTGGGGCTAATGTTTTTCATGTATCTCTTATATAGGTGCCTAGTTTATTAACATAATAATCAATTTAAATCTTAAAAATTGTTAATATTAAAATTCAAATTAGTCTATTAAATTTTCATTATGTAAATATAT
>JAPQWV010002926.1:0-48243 GCA_027422505.1 Craterostigma plantagineum | reverse complement strand
ATGTATTACTTTACGTTAGTTGAACTGTTACATCTGCTATCAAATATTCGTATGCTTGTCCTTTATGAATATGAATATTAATATGGCCGTTCTTATCAGGTAAGGTCAGTAGTACTTTGTGAAGGCCGTCATAAGTACGCTTTCCCTCTCACATACACTGACTAGGCGTATAATATACATATATATATATATATACACACACACACAAACCCTCATAAGCATGCTAAATTCTATATTAGGTAAATGGAATATCTATTTTGATGTGGGGCCATTAGGAATCTGCCGAATAAGTGTAGTATCCTATTCATATGGGGGCTTCATTTCATTATGTGGTCTGTGGACGTTTTTCTAACTTATATATGTCCTTCCTCAAATATCTTCTTCACCGAATAAGGTGAGTTTGCTTATCTTATTGACAGCGCACACACAAAGTTGAGCTTTTTCCCATATTTATTACACGCATTTTTTTCAAGCTTTTTAATTTACAATCTATCCCTTGCTTTCGTCGGTTTAGTCCTTCCCCGTACGCCACTGTCCGGCATCACAAAAGACTAAATTGCCCCTTCAGTTTTCTGGACGCCCCCACAACCAATCCAACACATCGAAGGATAGTTACGTAATTACAAGATGTTCTTCCTCCTGAAGCTCACTGCCCATATATATGATTCATGGCTGCTGCATTTTCCGTGAGGGTAATCTAAAACAACCTCCGCCTCATAGCTTCACTACCTCAGCATCTATGGTTTCTCTCTCCTTCAAAAGTTCTTACCAAAAAGTCGTCTTCAACGCCTGCTTTTGTGTTAGCTCACAGCTCAAATTGCGATACTAATCATCGTCATTTTTTGTGCTTTAAGGCTTCAAGTTCAGTTCCAGCGCATCTTACCATAAAACTTCGACCCGATTTGGCTTCAGTTTGATGCAAAGATTCAGCAAAAGCGTCTAATTTTTAAGCTCGAATGCCCCAGATAGCTCCCATTTTTCGACGATGAAGAAGCAAAAATCGATCCCCGGGTCGGTAATGGCCGTTTTGACCTTCTCTCAGAGGAGATCGTCTTCATGATCCTCGATTTCCTGTACGAAGACCCATTGACAGAAAATCGTTCTCCCTCGTCTGCAAATCGTTTCCGCGATCGAGTCGCGCCACCGCAGATTTTTGAAGCCCCTTCGCTCAGAGCACTTGACCAAAGTTCTGAACAGATACCCTTACGTGACGAGTCTCGATCTTACATCGTGTCCGAGATCACCAACGCATCGCTGGGCGTTATTCAGCTGGCGCTGTAATGAAATGCTGAGATCGATAAACCTTTCGAGGTCAAGTTCTTCTCCCACGCGGTTTGTCTGATTTAGCTATGAACTGTAAGAACTTGGTGGAGATTGACCTTTCGAATGGAACGGAGCTCAAAGACTTGGCCGCAGCTTCCATAGCCGAGGCAAGAACTTGGAGAAGTTATGGCTGGTGAGGTGTAAATCTATTACAGATATTTGGGATAGTTTGCATTGCCGTGGGATGTAGGAAGCTGAAGCTGCTTATCTGAGGTGGTGTTTGGGGGTTGGCGATTTGGGAGTGGGATTGGTAGCCATTAAGTGCAAGGAGATTCGAAGCTTGGATCCTTTCCTCTTGCCTGTAATTCACTTGTTTTCGGATTATTTCCTTCTTCATCCTTTTTTGTGTTTTTCTTGTTTTTTGCTGCTGCTGATTTTCATAAATGCTGCTCAGATCACGAATAAATGCTTAGCTCAATACTAGAGTTGCAATACCTCGAAGATTTGGCCCTCGAAGGTTGCCACGGTATCGACGACGAAGGCCTCGCGCTCTCAGAAAAGGATGCAATTCATTGCAGGTTTTGCTATTCCCTAATTTAAGAATGTCTTCGTTGCTTGCTTTCATGCTCTAAAAACGACGTCACTCTCTTAAATCCATGGCAGAATCTCGACATCTCAAGCTGCCAAAGCGTGAGCCATGTGGATGTCCTCTCTCACAAATGCCATCATTTATTGAAGCAGCTCAACTTATCATATGGACCTCAAGTAAAAATGCCTTCTTTCGCATCTCCCTTGATAGAATTCAGCCAAGATTTTTTTTTTCATTCCCCTTTTTTTCTTGATTCTTCAGGTCGATCTCGCCGTAGCAGATAGCTTGCAGAAGCTCTCTACATTACATTCGCTAAAACTCGATGGCTGCCGAGTAACATCTCAGGGACTCGAAGTGATTGGAAGGTTCTCCGTTTCCCTGATAGAACTGAGCCTAAGCAAGTGCATCGGCGTAGAAGACGAAGGAATCCTCTCCCTCGTCGGCAAACGAAAGGACTTGAAGAAGCTAGATATAACTTGCTGCCGTGAGATAACTCAAAAGTCGCTGGCCCACATTACGAATTCTTGCGCTGGCCTCGTTTCCCTGAAAATGGAGTCTTGCGCCCTAATTCTTGCACAAGCTTTCGTCTCCATAGGACAGCACTGTCATCTCCTCGAAGAGCTCGACTTGACTGATACTGAAGTAGACGACGAGTGAGTATATCGAATAGGCGATATAAGCATGACTGTTTCAAATCTTAATTCTTCAATTTCGAACTTTTTCTCAGGCCCTCAAGTCTATCTCAAGAAGCTGCCCCCACCTCGAAAGCTTGAAGCTTGGACTATGTCTGACATCAGCGATATGGGGCTGATCCATATTGGAATGAACTGTGCAAAGCTTAGGAGATAGACCTATACAGATCGCTTGGGATCACAGATTTAAGCGTGTCAGCCTTAGCTCGAGGCTGCCCAGGCCTTGAAACTGTAAGCCTGCCTACTGCGAATCCATTACAGACCTCTCCTTAACATCTCTTTCGAAGTGCCCGAAGCTGAAGGTCTTCGAAATTCGAGGCTGCTCTTGGGTGACTTCTTCAGGCCTGTCGGCCCTCGCCTCGGCGTGCAGGCAACTGTGTAAGTTGGACATCAAAAAGTGCAGAAGCATAGATGATCTTGGGATGACTGCTCTAGCCCGGTTTTCCCTAAGCCTCAAGCAGGTAAAGGAGATGTAGATATAACATTCCATTGCTTCTCTTTAGGTAGAAAGCATACGATGAATAGAGTTTGCCTTTGTGATGCAGATAAGCCTTTCTTACACGTCTGTTTCGGACAAAGGGATGCTTTCTCTTTCGAGCATTAGCTGCCTTCAGAGTATGACTGTACTTCACACCGAAGGGCTGAGCTGGCACGGCCTGGGAGCTGCTTTGCTGGCGTGCCGTGGGCTGACGAAAGTGAAGCTCCACGCTTCGTTTAAGTCGTCATTGCCTACGCATGTGTTGAGGCATTTACAGGATCGTGGGTGCGTTTTTCAATGGAGGGACAAGTTTTTCAGGTAAATTCATGTTTATGTATGTATATGGGTATATATTATAGTTCAAGTGAGGATTCTCTGTTCTTGAAAGAAAAAATCTTTTTATCTTAATTTGCAGCCTGAGCTAGATCCCAGGTGTTGGAAGCAGCACATATCTGGGCTGCGCTGTAAGATATATGGTTTCATTGTACATCTCAATTGTTCGTAAGATCATGGATTTTTTTTGACATTTTTTTTTCTCGGAAAGTGGACTGTGTGTTTGTGTGTAAGTCGAGATTCATAGTATTGTAATAGTAAGTCATGACTCGATAGTTCTCTTTTCTGATGTGATTCCTCATCCTCATCTCTTAATCTTTTTTGCTACATATAAGGATAATACCTACCGCTAGGCTAGATGAAAAGTCAAATAGAGCAAAGTAAATGCATGTAACCATTAATTTTAATAAGTAGTAATTAATTACTACATAATTGTAGTGAGCCTATGGTAAGAAAGTCATCTATCCGTGAAAAACGCTCTCAATTGCTTGCATAGTATTATTATTGTTGATGAAGTGAAACATACTCTAGAACTGATAATTATTCGCGGGTAAAATAAATATATTAAATCCTTAAAAACTCTACCTGTTCGAGAACTAAGCCGCCGGAACGAGTCAAACCTTTGACCAGTCAACAAGTGTTGCCTCCTTCTGAGAAGAAACCCAGCACTCGTCATTCATCAACAAACACTATCTATATATATCGTTTATTACATCGTACATAATTCCACTCTTTCATCTCCAATCCGATTCATCCAATCAACAAACTCCAAAGTTTCCAATTCTTGAACAACAGTAATAACATTGAAAAGACAGACAAGACGGAAAGAAAGAAAAAACAGAGAAAAAAACATAAAGAGGAAACGAAGGTATGATGTCTTCTTCGTTCAACGATCTTCTTGCAGCCGCAAATGGTAAGCAAGAACAGCAGCTACCAAAGTACAAGTCATTTCCGCCGGCGTCTCTGCCCTTATCACCGCCGACTATTTCACCATCTTCTTACCTCTCCTTTCCGCCGAGTTTGAGCCCTTCGTTACTCCTCGATTCGCCCGTGCTTTTCAACTCTTTTAACGTAAGTCTCAGACTCAGAGAGATGTTTCTGTAATGATTGAATGACTCGCCTGTGTTGTCTTGTTCTCGCATATACACCAAAGATTTTGATTTGTTCTTTTTATATGCCTTTGTTTCTCAGGTTCTTCCATCTCCGACGACTGGGACTTTTGCAGAGCTTCTGTCGAAGGGCGGCGGTGACGACGGCGACAAGTTCTCAGACTTCTCTTTCCCTTCCCAGACAAAGCCTCCTCCTCCTTCATCGTCATCATCTTCTGCTGCAATGATCAGCACAGCTGTGGTAGGACGGAAACCAGAGTATCCATCCGGCTCAAACCCGACCCGACCCATGAAAACGGATACCTCCACAGCACCAGCAAGAACCTCCGCGGCCGCAGCAAATAAGCCAAGGGTACCATCTTCCTCCTCCTCAACAACAACCGCCGGCGGCGCCGGCGCCGCGCAGTACGCTATTAGGGATCAGAAGAAATCAGACGACGGCTACAACTGGAGAAAGTACGGCCAAAAGCAGGTCAAGGGAAGCGAAAACCCACGAAGCTATTACAAGTGCACCTTCTCAAGCTGCCCAACCAAGAAGAAGGTGGAGAGAAACTTGGACGGACACATAACGGAGATCGTCTACAAAGGGTCCCACAATCACCCTAACCCCAATCAACTCGAAGATCTTCATCGTCTTCTTACAACTACGCCTACGGCCAATCGAACAACTCCTCCTTCGAACAAGGAACTCAGATTGAGACTACCATGAGAATTCGTCGGCTAATTCATTTGGGGACGATGAAGTCGAGCAGGGATCTTCGATGAGTGATTCTAGGGACGACGACATCAACGAGCCTGAAGCCAAGAAATGGTGCGTTTACCATGGCTGTGATAAAAAAACAGATGATGTAATAAAACAGTTTCTGATATAACCATTTTCATTTCGCAGGAAAGGCGATGGAGAGAGCGAAGGGGTTTCAGCCTTGGGCAGCAGAACGATTAGAGAGCCAAGAATGGTTCAGACGACGAGCGACATAGACATCCTCGACGACGGCTATCGATGGAGGAAGTACGGTCAGAAAGTGGTCAAGGGAAACTCAAATCCCAGGTAATAAATTATAAGAAAACGTTTGAAAATAAATACATACAGCAGAACAAAAACCCAGGATTTGCAGGCAAAGTTCTCACCTTTTTCCCAACTAAAATTATTGCAGGAGCTATTACAAATGCACTTCGAACGGCTGCCCAGTAAGAAAACACGTCGAGCGAGCTTGCCACGACACGAGGGCGGTGATTACGACGTACGAAGGCAAGCACAACCATGATGTCCCGGCGGCGAGAGAGTGGAGCTATACTATGAACAGGCCCCCATTACTGCAAGCACGGCGATAAGGCCCTCTGTAATAATCGAAATCCGAACAGTGGGTTGATGGATGTTCTGCTTATTCTAACTCATCGGCGCAGAATCGGATGGTGCCATATACGCTTCAATGGCGGGCGATTTCGAGTTCTGGGAAATCATCAGCAGCAGCAGCAGCAGATGATGGTTGGCAAGGAAGAGCCGAGGGAAGATTCGTTCTTTCAATCTTTTCTCAATTGAAGAGGTTGAATTGAGAATGGAGAGTGTTTGTTGTAGTAGAACTGTTTTTGTTGCATACATGGATTGCAGAGACGAATATAATATGATGTATTTTTCGATTTCTATTTGACACTTTGAGATAAAAAAAAAACCTGTTACCTTTATAAGGAGCAGGAAAAGCGCATAGATACCCATTGCAGAAGGAATGTCTTATGGCTGTGTTTACTTTACCACACAGAAAACAGAAGATAAAAAGCCCAAGATAAAAACTAAGGATAATAATCTTGTCCCATCTCCTTCTTGTTGTTCACTTGCCAACACTAATTGTTGCTTCCTCATTTTTATATATTTAATTTTGACAAATATACCCATTTGATAAAATTCAACCTAACAAGACATCGAGCGTTCATTAGCGATACAAATGTTGTGAAGATCAAATTGGTTAAAGCCGATCTCATGCCAACTAGTTTTTTCTTCCCCAGAAACTCTTCTCCTTGATTGCGAAATTTAGAGACATCTACTGATATACATTATTTTGCTATTTACACAATTGCTCAAACTTACATCTACTGATATCTACTGAACATCATTGCTAAAAATGAGCTAAATTCGATACTTATCACTCGCTTTTGGATTTGATGTATGTACCTTCCACATCTGTCGATATATAAATAAAATTGAAAAAAAACAGAAAGATTAAGCAAAGAAAGCCGTGATTATTTGCAGAGCATGATTCATCTCCCATCGCTATCTTACTCGGTGCATAACGCGGTCGGCCCTTTTGCAGGGAAGAGGACCACTTCGAGAAGGCAAGGCTCGGAGCTTGCCATTGAACTATACCCGCTCTTCATTTCCGGATGATCCGAGGAGATTAGATCCAAGGAGATCAGAAAACCTTCGAAGAGGCACTGTCCAAGACCGCCTTGAAAATCTCGAATGACCTCATAAATTTGTCTGGTCTGCTCAACTCAACTGAGGGAACGTAATTTGGGGTTTTCAGAGTGGAGGGTCTTTTTGGTGATTTCATGAATAATAGTAGCTGTTGGATTAATTAATTTGCCCAAGCCCACTAGATAACTTATCTGGGATACAAGAGTTTAAAGTAGCGGGCTCACTTTTATCTCGGGCTTTAGCCAAATCCATAAATTGAAAAGTGAACAATATTATGCTGGACTGAATTACTTTATCTACTTTATCTAACAAAGTAAACACAGCCTATTAGTTTACATTGGATATGGATATGGATTGAAGCATCGAGAGCCGAACCCTCTTAGTCCATGATACGATAGTGGGCCTTGTTTTGACATGTTAAAGCCATATATACATGCTTTCAAGTTCATACAATGCCAGAAAATTGTTTGTTCATTTCTTTTCTTTTTTTTTTTCGGAGGAGACTTTTTTTCGGAAGGATGTTCATTTGTTCTCTTGAGATTAAAAAAAAAAGAAATGTATATTACCCCCTGCTTATGTACGTCTGTAAATTGTAAAATATAAGCGCACTCTCAATCACTACATGATTATAAACCGATACCTTCAGTTCTCACTCCAAACACCGCACTAAAGAAAACAAATAAGAAGAAAAAAAACAAAAGAAAGAGAGAGAGAAAGCCAGGAAATGGAAACGGAAGCAAAATTATCGCCATTACCGACGACCACTAAACCGCCACAGCTAACTTCAAAGAAAAGCTTCATCACCTCTCTAATGGAAGCCGCCGGCTCATCATCTTTCCACAGAGCACCTTCGTTCAAGGAAGACTCTTACTTCTCATCGCAGCTCAAGCCCCACCAAGCCAAAGCCTCAAACAGCTCAAACACAAGCTGATCCAACGCCAATCAGAAGAACACGGAGAAGCCTCCCACGTCATCACAATGTGGAGCGTCCCACTACTCTCGCCGGCCGATCCGAGGGCCGACGTCATCCTTCTGAAGTTCCTTCGCGCCCGAGACTTCAAGGTCGAGGATTCTTACGCCATGCTTCTCAGTGTCTGACGTGGAGGCAGCATTTCGGCGCCGACAGCATCTTGGACGAGGACATGTCTCGGAGTTTAAGGAGCTCGAAGGCGCCGTGGCGTACCTCCACGGCTTCGACAGGGCGGGGCACCCAGTTTGTTACAATGCCTACGGAGTTTTTAAGGATAAGTCCATGTTCGAAAAGTACATCGGAGACGGCGCGGGAGGCGATGGTGGTAACAATGAGAAGCTGCAGAGGTTTCTGAGGTGGAGGGTCCAGGTTCTTGAGAGGAGCATTAAGATGCTCGAGCTTAAGCCCGGCGGCGTTATTCGATTATTCAGGTCACGGATTTGAAGGATCCTAAGAGAGAGCTTAGGGTGGTTTCCAACCATATCTTGTCTCTATTTCAAGATAACTACCCAGAAATGGTTGCTAGAAAGGTAGTTCATGCTCCCAAGACTCGTTTTTTATTTTCTTTCCTTAGTTCTATTCCTCGTGTTAATCGTCTTGCGTGTTTTTTTTTCAGATCTTCATAAACGTCCCTTGGTATTTTAGCTTCCTCTATTCGATGTTCAGCCCTTTTCTGACAAAAAGAACCCAAGAGCAAGTTCGTCATATCTAAGGAGGAGATGTTGCAGAGACTCTTTACAAGTTGGTTTCATTAATGCTTCTTTTCTGTCCTTTCCTACGAACCAAGAAAGATGACATCTTTTTAAACCTAAAATGGGCAGATCTCTAATGTTTGCTTACCACCCATAATTTGTTCTTCTCTACTTAGATTCATTAGGCCGGAGGATATCCCGGTTCAGTACGGCGGTCCTGAGCCTACCCGCCGATCACTCAACGGCCCACCTAAACCGGCGTCGGAATTCTCAGTCAAAAGTGGCGAGAAAGTCAACATTCAGATCGAGGGCATTGATGTATAATTAATAACACCCTCAGTCAAACTCAAACCCTTGTTTCTTCTTGCATTTATTGTTATTCTAAAAAAATTTTTCTTGATACATATAACATAGGATGGCGCAACTGTGTCTTGGGAGATAGTTGTAGGAGGCGGGACTGGTTTACAGCGCTGAGTTCGTACCAAAGCAGAAAAAGCTACACCATCGCCGTCGAAAAACCTCGTCTGATTATTTCCTCCGACGAAGAAGGTTCAGTTCGAACTCTTACACCGCTACTGAAGCTGGGAAGTTGGTGCTTTGTTGTGGACAATTCTGCCTCTCGCAAGAAGAAGGTCGCCGCTTATCGATATGTAGTTTGCAATCTTCTTCACTAGTCTGTGCTTAGAACTGAGCTTGATTGACAATCTTACTACTTACTATACTACCTATCTTCTTAGATACTGATGTTGTCTTTACTTGAAGTCTTGTTCCCATCCATGATAGTAACGGCTAGTTTATGTTTATTATATGCAACTCCCTCTCTCTCATGCTTCAAAACGGTTGTTCTTTCTGTGTCTTTATTAGACAATGGTGGGGTTTTGGGGGGTGAATTTGATGGTCCAAGGGAATGAAATAAAGGGGTTTTGCTCAAAAGTGATGGAAAAATCTTGGGATCCTATGAATGATTAAAGGTAAAATTGGCATGCTTGAATTTTAAATTAAATCTAAGAAAAGAAAAAGCATGTGAAGTTGGTCAGAGAGTGGGGCAGAAAGGAAGACTTTTGTGGCATGATGTCTGTGGTTTGTAGTTTTTGCTTGTTTTTTCAACGACTGCAAAACTTCTGCTTCTGTTTTCTGAGTGTGATGATATCTTTCTTTTGCATCATGTCTTGATTATTGTGAACGCCTTGTTCTTTCCTTCGAATCTTTTTCCTTGGATTTTTGTTTTTTGTTTTTGCATTTTGTAATTCCAGAATTTCAAGTGGATTTGTGTTGCGTTCTTTTGCGTACTCAAATGTCTATGAGATTTCATTTCATGGAGTTCTGCAAACTCTGCCAAATAGAAAAAATACGTTACCAGGCTTTATTGGTTCGTCTCGGATGTTCTTAATATTAAAATTTTCCATAGTTCCCAACATGGACATCATTCTTATTAATTAGTTAATTGGAGAATCGTACATTCTTTGAGCAAAAAACAATCCTAGGATTCTGTAATACATAACGCAATGAAGCTTTCATATCATGTGGTTGTTAGGCACATGCCTTGTTTTGTTTTGATTCTATAGAGATTAGGCGCGTGTAATTAGTGTTTAGCCAATATATAAGCGATCTCAAATTATCACCTCGAAAATAAGGTGTAAATTGGTACATTTCACCTTATTCCTAATATATTATTTCCACCAGATGTGTGGTGTGGCGTAAGTCTACTCAATTTGATCTTAATGGATTCTTGGAAAAAATACATAATTGAAAAATATCATCGCAACCGAAATATCATCGCATACCGACGCGACAAAGCGGTATTTTTAATAAAATAAATCAAAAAAATAAACATTAACGAAATAAACAGAAAAAGAAAAGCATTAATAAAATAGCGAACTTCGTATGTATTTCATACGAATTACTATCTCGTAAGAAATAGATACGAGTTAGGTGTACATGGTGCCCCGCTGATTTGACGTGGCTCCATATGTCGTGTAACTCGTAGGAACATCATACGAATTGATAAAAACACGACTTAATGGTAAATTGTTGACCTGACGTGGCACAGGTAACTCGTAAGATCTTTAACTCGTATAATTTCCATACGAGTTACGGTCCGTGGCGACCATCCTGCATGGGATACAGTGTCCAAGTAATTCGTATTTATACGAGTTACTGGAATTATTGCAATAATTCATGCAATAATTAGGGTAACTCGTATCTATTATTTACGAGTTACGTGCGACTTGCATGGTGGTTCAATAATGCATATAACTCGTATTTAGTACATACGAGTTATATCTCTATAAATACCCCCTTCGACTTTGTAAACCACAACACAAATAAGAGTTTTCTCTATAAATACCCCCGCCACTTTCGATTTTTAAAACACAGCACAAAATGTGTCGAGTCGTGTACAAGTCGTAGTATATTTCGGCGGTGAAATAATTCAATCATCCGATTCTATGGTTAAATATAGTATCCGTCCTTTTGCGTATAGGCGAATTCGTCGCAACACCAGTTTTTCGGAGTTTATGTCGTTGTTGTTCGAAATTACGGGTGCTGATAGCAGTCGTTGTTTGTTAATTGTCCAGGCGGAAAATGAATACTTTCAACATTCCCGCCTCTTTCATCAGTTATTCCAAATCTCCAACGACAACGATTTACAGTTTTTCATCCATCCGATTCGGAGAATAATTCTGTTGAGGTTTTTGTTGAAATAGTTGAAAATTCAAATTTGATTTGAACGAAGAGCCTTATCGGAATTTTGAAGTTGGTTCTTCGAGTTATACCTGTCCGGATTTTCCCGACATTCTCTCAGTTACAGCAGGGTTCAGTAATGTTTCTCTGGAGATGCCGGCGCTTGGTGTTTCATTCAAAATGCGGGAATTCGTGTCAGAGCCGGACCCACTTCGTGCCAGAACCAGACAAAGACGTTGATGTTAGTGATTCGGAAATGAACGATGAGGATCCAGTATCCACTGTCCGAGTTCCCGACCCCAACGAGGACGACGAGAACGACGACGACGATGCGCCAGCTGATACCACTCCGCTGGACTCCGCTCCTCCTGTTTCAATTCGTCCCATTTTTCCAAACGTACGAAATGCCACCTCCTGGTGGTGATGAATACGGTGGTTACGACGAGTTTTACGACAGAGAAAACCCTATGTTTTGCCGAGGTATGATTTTTCAAACTAAGAAATATTTACAACGTGCCGTCGACGATTTTTCGATCAGGATTGCTAGACGCGAATACAACGTCAACAAGAGCAGCAGTACACGTTGGAGTGTTCCATGTGATCACACGACTGATTGCCCTTGGAGATTGAGGACATCCTTTCCAGCTGGACATACTCGTATCGAAATTATACGAGTTATGTAACTCGTAATAAATTCGTACGAAGTTTGATATTTTATTAATACTTTACATTTTCTGTTTATGCTTATTTTTTTTGGTTTATTTTATTAAAAATACCCAATAATATTGCCTATTTAATATTAACCCCAAAAGTTTGGCCATTTTAACATGAGCCCACTTGTATGACTTGGGCTTAGTATTTCGTAGTAAACTATCAAACTTGTATTAATACGTACTTTGCATATTACAATTAAAGCTACAAGACCCACCCTAGTGGAAATTAAATTTTTCTTCATCTAAGTTGAGTTGATAGATATTGCTGCTACTTATTAAAATAATAAATTGAGTATTTCTCGGCTACAATACTCGTATGGCAGCAAGTGAATGAATATTCCGCTCATATTCCAATTTCCAGGAGATGAACTTCAGTCTGATTCTTGCAAGTAGAGAGATCTCAGGTTAGTTAGACTTTGGCGAGATTTTGCATAATAGATTCATTTTGCTAAAAAAAATGGATGATCGCTCCCCACCTTACAAGATCCAAATCTCCGGCGCCGCCCTATCCGCCGTCCTCAACCGATCCTCCGTCTCCGGCGGGGATCTCCACGGCCTCCTCTTCGGCCACCTCTCTCTCTCCGCCGCCACCCCTTTATCCGACCACCACCACGCCCCCGTCCCACCTACACCAACCTCGCCATCACCTCTTTCCTCTCTCTGCCCTCCTACCTACCCCTACCGCCTACCCCACCGACGCCCACCTCCGCCGCCACCCTCATCGGCTTCTTCTCCTCCCGCCGCAAAACCCCACTCCACCCCTCGTTAAAAGACTCGATTGCCCTCACTCCTTAACCACCTCCGCCGCCAAAGCCCATCCGTTAATCTTCCTCCTAATCACCACACCGTTCCGAGAAAACGTCTTTCATACCCACGAATACAAGGCTTTCCTCTATAGGGACTCGACCTTCGAGCCTAAGAGCCTCGACGTTGTCAATATCGGCCCATCCTTCCGTTCGCAGTATGAGAGCTTTAGTCCCCACGTAGGGTTTCCGACGATGGGCTATGGGAATTCGATGGTCGAAGATGATAACGGGACAGATCAGACGATGTTGTCCGAAATTGTGACGAAGGTTTTAGTTCTGAGAGGCTGAGTAAGCTGATGGTGTCTGAGTGTGGATCTACGGCGGAGGTCGAGGGTTGTACGAGAGCATGTTAGCTAAAATGGAGAGCCTTAGAAAGTTAGTGGAGGAGAGTGATGCAAAGGTTTTGCAACAGGTGAGGAGATTCTTTTTTCTTTTCTTGGGTAAAGTTTGGACCTTCGATCATGTCTTCGCTGCGATTCTGATTGGAATGATCTGTGTTTTTGCAGGAGAACTATAACATGGTATTGAGGTACAGAGTTGCTGGAATAGAGGCACCGTCTCAATGATTTCTCAGTGTTCGTTGGATTTTGGTAGTTTTGTAAGGTATTTATTTCTTTTGATCGTATTTCGCATTCAGGGCTTTGATGCCTTTTACGTTTGCGGTTGTTCGCTCTTTGCTAGACTAGATCATTCCTTTCCTTATTAGAACTGCATATTACAGAAGTTTGTTGATTCTTGACGTTATTGTTCGAGCGGTAATCTTGAGAGCGATCACAGTTTGTTGATGTTGCCTTAACTGATGGGAATGTGAAAGTAAAAGAGAGTTGCACTTCCATGTTCGATGTTTCTCCTGGTTATATTACTACTGTTTTGCTTGAATATTTATGTTGTGTCTTTCGTTTGAGGTCCTTGTGTTCTTTCTTTATTGGTTCAGGTGATGATCCTACAACTAAGGAGGCAAAAAAAGATTTATAGCAGTGCTTGTTTTCCGTAAAAGACATCACCGTATGTAAAATACTCTGTAGAACAAATACTCTGCTTTACCGATTCGTTTTGTTCATGCCCTTTGGTTCGATACTTCTCTAGGCATTTGGTTTGTATGAGTGTACACATTCTTGGTGGTTAGAGATATGCCTGGTTGAAAATGAGCTCCAACCGACTAGTAGGTTAACATTGTATGTCCAAAATGTGCGGAAATAAATGAGTCAAGAACACGTGAAATACGAATTATCCAAACCCATTCTGTACTTGGAGAGAATGCAACTTATGCATTGATTTTGAACACCTTATTTAATCTGTCAATATACAAAAAAACAAGCTAATCTTGACACCCAAAACAGTTGTGATCTTTTGAGCTCGTCGAAAGCTCCTAATCAACCAGACAATTCAAGGACGAACTTATATTTTAGGCTGCGTTGTATTGGGAAACTTCCTGACAAGTCATAATAGTGTTCATGAATCATTGCCCCTGGCTCTCAGCTGTATCTGCTTCATGGCACTCTATGTCTCTGTATATATAAATAAGCCAAGCATTTGAGGGATGGGTCGCAAGTATATACACGTCAACTTGGTGATTGACGGGCTTTTGCTCTAAACAAAGTTTCAAGTATCGTCCTTTTCGATGTCGAAAGGTATAACTTTCCACGGCCCAGATCGGGTGCTAAGCCTGACCATCAAAGACAGAGCCTTTTGGTGAGCTATAAGAGGTCCGAAATGTTAATCATACCGAAGTTTAAAGCTGAATTTGAAGACATACGCATAGAAAGATGGGGTAGAATGTAAGAGAACTAATAGACTGATTACCTCAAGAATCCAGCGACAGCCCTCAATATCATGAACAGAAATAGCCCACTCCAAACACCATCAAGACCCATGGAAGGAGTGGCGATTAACAAGAAAATCGAAGAGAGCAGTCCAACAATCACCTGTTCATTGAGTGCGTGACCCTTAAGTTTGTGGGCAGATATCGTATGTGAAGCAGCAGCAAAGAGGAGAAATAGTGTATTTTTACCATGGAATATGCGGCAAACCCGAAATCTGAAACACCGTAATATAACCCGTCGAGGACGAATGCTATAGCATTGAATGGCTGGGATCCAGCAACAAACTGCGATACAAAGTATAGCAAATTTTCGGTCACTAGAGAACTCTAAAAAGGTAAATTAGGGACCATTTGAATTAGTCAGGAGATACTTACAAAGGTTCCAGATTTAGCAATATGGAGAACATCTGAGTCTGTGGTAAATAGGTTGGACAAGGCACCGAATCCGAGGAACAAGATTACAGCCAAAGCTACTCCCATTATCAAACCAACCTTACGAACGTACAAGAGAGATGAGAAACTAACCTTATCAAGTGAAATCGTGCACATTTAAAGCTTATATAGTTAGGATCACATGTACAAACCTCCAGCACTTTGTAAGCCACCTGTCGAGCCAGATCATAATTCCCTTGGAATAGTTACTAGCAAGGAGAGTCTGCAAGTTAGGAAAACAAGATATAAATGTACAAAGAAATTACTGCTTAATAAACCACGGATACAAAATCGTCCTAAAAGTAACTTGGAAATAATTATCGCGCGGTACTGCAGAGCGTCTTATATTTGTGAGCTACTGAATAAATTACCTGGCCTGCAATCGCCAAAGCATCGTTCAGCAAAGATAATGCCAGCCAGACCTCGAAACAGATTTGGAAACCCGCCATCTGCGAAGAGCCTTCTTTAGCTGCCAAAGAGGTAGCGATTGTCGTTGTTGCAAGCACAGATAATGTTCTCCCAGCCAAGAGTCCACCTGAGAATGAACCGAAGTTCATTGCAAACTATTCGACACTTGGTTCGCGTTAATTTAATAAACCAAACATTAGACGAAGGATCCCGCAAATGACACGGGTTTCCTTTTATGACAGCAAATACACATGTTTATATCAAGGTAAACGTCCATAACATAAACAGCATCATCTCTTCTTGCCTAGTTACTTCAATGTGAGTGCATGTCAAATATATCAACTAATTTGCCATAGTTGTTCAATTAAAGATCACCATACCCGATTTGAGATACTTCAAAAGCCTTTGCCAACTGATAGATGATGTGATAAGCAGAACTTCATCGTTCAGCTTCCACAGGAGAACTAGAGCGGTCACATACCTTATGACACAATATAAGATTTTAAACATTACTTGGTCAAAAGAAAATATTGTTTCCGAAAATGTGTGGTCCCACATCGTCATTAACGTACTCAGATATTACAGTAGCAATTGCAGCACCGCCAACACCAAGACCACACAAAAATATGAATACAGCGTCCAGTATAGCATTCAGTAAGTTCCCAGCCACTGGAATCAAGAAAAGAAAATAAAGGGTGGAGGACCAATAGAAGGAAAGGAAAAAATGACACTAAAGGACCTCAATTTAAGACAACATTAAGTTGTTGCATCATAAAAATAAGGCTAGTTCGTGGCCACATCACGGTAGAAAGAATAAAATACTAGCTATATGGTAATACTTGCCAACAGCATATAGTGGTGTTTTGGTGTCTTTAAATCCACGGAATGTTCCTTGAGCGGCAAGAGCGACGACAATTGCTGGAGCACCAAAAGCCCTCAGTGTAAGAAACTGTTCTGCTGGCACTCGCATTGGTGAGTCCTGTAGCATATTTAAATAGGTAAGTGAGAACAGTGTCTAGATATATTACAACTTGAGCAATACAGTAATAAATACATCAAACATAGCTACGCTGCCAAAATCAAATAAGGGAAGTTATGAGATTCGGCAGCAACATTGTTGATGAGTCAAATCAATAGAAGTTTTGAAACCCCAAATCTACTTGTTAAATCAACCCAACATACTAATGGGGCAATAATAGCTAACTCCAGTTGCTTTTAGGACATACAACAGGTATACCCATCAAGTTCAAGAAGAAACTGGAGCCAGAAGAAAGTGCAATAGCTTCTACGACGCCGAGGGCTGCAGCAAGAACTAAGGAAGTTGAAATCGAAGGAAGAAAGATCTTGTTTCGGTCTCCTGCAAGACAATATCATCAATAATGTCACGGCATTTTTAGTAATATAGCTACAGATTATACTAATTCAAACCTGCATTTTGGCTATTGTCACGAGCAGAATTCACTGAAGATGCCTGCTCTTCAGCAACAAAATGATGTTGTGATATTAAGCAATGGCACATTGAATAATTTAGAGACCAGGTTAACACAGCACCAGATACACCAACCGCAGCAAGTTCGGCAGATCCTAAACAACCAATTGGCGAATTTCCGTCATGCACGGAAAGAGTTTGACTACACCACTAACCAGAGTTAAATGAAATGATAGCAGTGAAACACAACTATCATATCGCAGTGAAACCAACCAAAGGAAAGTCCTCAGTCCGTGGGCATGTTCAAGCCTACTTCAAAAAGCTACCAATGGATAACTAAGAGCATAGGACCGACTTAGCATCACTGTCTTCAACAATTAGCGATGTACACTCACAACTACTCTGCAAAGATTGGAGAATACCTAAATGACCCACAAATCCCGTATCGATAAGTGAAGTAATGGGGTCAGCCGCAAGAGCCAAAGCTGCTGGAAGTGCTATTGAAAGAATATCCATTCCAAGTCCATCCAATTTCCTGTAATCATTCCAGTGTTAGATGCTCACACAGTCCATGGACTATACAAAGTTGCAGGGAACAAAAAGGAAACGAAGCAACAAAACAATTTTTCCAAAATTACCAAATTGTTGTAGAAACGATGAGTTCGAATTCGCTTCGGGTGGGGGGGAGGCCCGAGCACCGACCCGATCATCCTCGACTTGGGACTTCGACTGCTCAGTCGCCGTGGCCGGATTCTTGTTAACTGATAGCTTCGTCCTCAGCCGAGCTGCATTATTGCCACGCCGCAATTTCGCCGGGCGCTTGCAACGCAAAATGGTCGAGCTCGACAGCCAACCATGGTGCACTTCAGCTGAGAACAAGGAGTTGTGATAGCTTTGGTTTATCACAACACAGACCATTGTGTTGTGTGTGTGTGTGAGAGAGAGAGAGAGAGGAGAGAGAGAGAGAGAGAGTAACGGCCATAGGTAGCGCTATTTCGAGGTATAAAATATCTTCCCTCGTTTATTGGAAATATGGGGACAGAGATCGTTTTCTGGAGCTTGCAAAGCCACAAACACCAAGGGGTCACATCGGTAATAAATTGGGCCTTGGCCCAACTTATAATGGGCTGTCAGCAAGTTAACAGGCCCAATAAATTGAACACGTGCTTGCAGATTGTTCTAGTACTTGGCAACAAAAATGTAATTATTATGGCGTGTAATAAAATCTAGGAAAAATGGTACATAATACTATCCGATACTTTTTAAAAGGAAAAATACAACTTAGGACATATAAGATAAACCCATCTACAGAGGAAGATTTGACTGATCAAAGGCCACGACTTGTAATGAATTTTCGATATCAATCAACCAAGTCTCAAATTTTGTACCTACCTGCAGAAGCTCCATTTAAGAGTCACATATATATATATATAATATATATATATATATATTATTGTCGACGTGCTTATAAATGATCCTTATCATATTTGGAACAAAAGTAGAGCTATGGTTTTCACGTTTTAGATGATGGTATATTTATTGTATATAACCATATCCTTCATCCTGAAAAGGAGGTGAGAAAAAAACGAGAAATGTGCACAAACATACACTTGCTCAAGTGATTTCTCAATTATTCATCTGAGTATCGAAGAAAACCCATGAAACTCAGGATGGATAGCGCAGAGAGAAGAGATCTATATATAAATATATATGAGATGTTCCGTTATCATATCCTCGCTCGCTCGGCGCTATCCCTCCTGAGCTTTAAGGGTTTCTATACTTTGGGCAAACATCAATTACTGTAAGATAAAAGCCACACATTATGTATATATTTTGCTCTGATAAAAATAGTGTATAGTGTGTGAGTGTGAAGTGCTTGTAAATTCGGCTGTTATTTATAGCAGCAGCAAAGCAAGTGATGAGAGAGAGAGAGAGTGAGAATGCGATCTTTGACTAAGTTTTGTAGCATGTGTTCCATCTAAGATTAGGATTTCTATAATAGTTTGCTATTTCATTCAATTATTTTTCTCTCATCCAATTCATGAATATATGGCATTTAAAAGGACGGACGGGCCTTTATGTCCCTATGGATTATGAATGTATAAACACAAAAATTAATGGATTTTGTATTATTACATTGACCATAATCATTACTGCATGTGTGAATGAATGACAATTACAAGAATATTGTGCTCGATTTAAACGGAGTATTAATTTTCGTATTCTTTCTATATACTAGTACTTTTTCGCACACCCGATGTGTGTGCTTAAAATATAATTATATTGAAATTATTTTAAATTTTGATATTATAAATATTTTTAAGATGAAATATAATTTTAAATATATAAAAAGAAGCTTAGTTGTAGAGTCATAAGTACAAATAAAAAACTAGGAATGATATGAAAATACTTATAATAAAATGTGGCAGTTTATATCCATTCCAAACCATCATATAATAGAATAGTATATAGATGGGGATTTGTGGACGCGTAAATGTAATAACCAACCGACTACGTTACCTCTCTTCCTCTCTTGGAAATTGAGATTATTTTTGCTTGATAATGGCAATTTATATCTCGAATACATCAACTATATCGTCCGAGAAATACATTTTTAATGGAAAATTATTGTCTGAGTAACGCATGTGATGTATAATATACATCAATTTGTACTATTATCATCAATCAGATATATATTCGTAGGACTCGTACTTGCAGCGTGGAAGTAAACTTTTTATCTATATTTGGATTTTAGAGAAACTTAGACATTTTATTTTTCTTGGTATGACCTCACACTCGCACAACACTGACTATAACATTTGATATATGTCCAAATTCATCCAAAATTTTTACATGTTTTTTGATACATATCATTTCTACAAGATATCATAATCTTTTCATAAGCCAAAGCGTATAAAAATTTATATACATATATAAGCTCATGGTTTGTGGTGTGGGTGAGTGACTTTTTGAAAAAATAAAATTATTTACTACTTGATTTGGATGATTTTCATTTTTAAATTGCTGCTCATTGGAAAACAAACCCACATTCCCTCGTCGTTGCTCTTCACTGACTTGAAGGACGTCTTGGAAATTGTACACAACTAAAGAAAGAACTATACTGCACGACTTTATAGTAGAGTTTAATTTAAATTCATCTTTAGACTAAACAATCATTGCAATGTTGTGGAGAAAAATAAAATAAAAGACTTGAGCTCGCTTGCTCTCTACCCTTCCATTTAAAGAGAACTTCTCATTTCACGCCCATCCAGCCATCCAAGATTCGGCGTATTTGAAAAGATTTAGTTTTAAGGATTCGATTTCTGCAGTACCACTTCATTGTTCTTGAATAACGCAAAACGATCATCCGATACCAGTTCATATACATTTTATAACAGTTTTTAAGTTTATGTATGTCATTATCTCTAAATTTTATAGAAATTGAGCCCTTCAAATAATAATTTTTTTCTGACGTGATATAATGCCTATTTTAAAACTTAATTCAAAATAACCCTTTAGTAAAAAGGGGTAGGCTTTCCCAGCCAGGCTATGCCTTGAGGATATAGATAACTTGATTTGTAAGTTAAATGTATATAATTATTTGTATAAAATGAAAAATTATGATGAGGGTATTTTGTCGTATACATATGATGCAAGGCAACGTTAAACACGGATCGGGTTCAGCCGACTTCTTGCCCCTGCCCGTAAGTATTGCCTGCCTGCCTATGGTCCCAAGTGTAATAAATTCTTCAATATATATAACAGCAGAAATGATGAATTTAATTTTACGGTCGGTAAATTGTTTTATTATTATAATATAGATATATATTTATATAATTGATGGGCTGGACATTGGGCCCATTAGAAACGATAAAAGCCCAATAATCAGTCTCAGGCCCACTAATATTCGTGTGTATAGGCCAGGCCGTACATCGTCACTGTCCCATGCATAGAGGTGCTTTACTTTATGTGCAGACTCGGGGAATATTGTTGCCAGCAGCAGATCAAATATTTACCAAAATTGTAGTAAATGTTGGTTTGTCATGTTGGTCCCAGAATACTATGATTCCTCAGGGAGATTCAATCTCTAAAACTATGTAAGAATCTTGGTCAAGCTCACAGTTCAATTGCCACAACTTTCCTCAGCAAAAAAAAAGGCGCAGATATGAAAGAGAAAAGGAAGAAAAAGAATAAAAATTGCATGCAAATAAACACCTCAAGCATTACTGTACGTACTCATACATAGCAGAAGCAGAAGCATAATATTACGCAGTACGTCCTCGTATATTCTCTTCCTCCAAAGTAGCTTTACTTTTTGTCTTCTTTCTGTCATATTTTTTCCCCTTTTTTTTCTCCTCACTGCGCATATGTATAAAGATAAACCAAGAACTCAACTTCGTCTCAGCTCAAGTGTAATAAACCTTAATGGTAAGAGTGTATGTGTGTGTGTGTGTATGAAGAAACAAGAGAGAGAAAGCTTTCTCGTCAAGGGATGCATAAAAACAAGCAAGGGTCCATGGCTGGTTCGCCGGGCTGCAAAGGATGGCTCACTGATCATGAAGCTTCGATACCCTTCGGCTAGAGAACGGCTGAAGAACAAGGAAAGGGAGAGGAACCGCCGAGCCATGGCTCGTAAGATCTTCGCCGGGTAAGAGCCCACGGCGGCTACGATCTCCCTAAGCACGCCTACTCCAACGATCTTCTGAGGGCGCTCTGTGAAGAAGCTGGGTGGAATGTGGAGAAAGATGGAACCATTTTACAGCAACTCAAGAATTGAGGATTTTCTAACTGAGGAGAGATGCAACGAAGAAGACGAAGGGGGCGAATTTTGTAACTGTGGTTATTCAGGAATAGTCTTGACACCTTGGATACAAATCTTAGTCTCTGAGAAGTATATTTATATTTTTATATATCCTATTGTTGTCGAATGATTTCAATCAAATCCTCTAAACAAATGTTGACATATATATGTACTTATATCATGTCAAATTGTCGATCTCTTCACCGTTCATATTTAGTTGCCAAGTGAAATCGGGAAAAAAATGAGAGGATTCACAATGCAAAGTCGGGCGACGAAAATGACATATATGGCCGAATTAGATGATGATTAGAAGATGCATAATTAAATGGAAATTTAAATTATCCATAAAATCGATATATACATATATATGTAATATGTGTATGTGAAAAAGACAGATGAATAAACTATATGATGATCCTAAAATCCTTATTCTAAAAAGGGTTTTTCACATAAGTACCTATTTGAAAAAACAAATTTGTAATTTAGTATCAAGTCAGGATTTTTTTATATGTAGTACCTAACAAAATAAAGTTTTTGCACATAGGTACCCGATCCCTGAAAGTACACCAAACAACACATTTGGGTATCCTATATAACAGAAAATGGTAGACGTATGTTATATTTAGGTACGCCCTATGTAACACACAGACATGCTCGTAGGTACGACGTATCCTATATTTAGGTACCCTATATAAACGTGTTATTAGTACGCAATATACACACAGAAGGTACGATATGACTAAAGAAACTCGTAAAATTAAATCGATACCTATCTATAAATTTTCTGATGGGTCAAATTTTCCAGGTATTTTTCTATAGAAATGGATATGTGACAGAACTAATATAAAAAAACCAAAACCGATATAACGAAGCAACCTTCATTATGCGTTAGTCAGCTGCATGACTGCCACGTGTCGCCTTCTTAGGACGAACAACACTAAGGCACCACTTTCAAAATGGATAATAATCTGCCACCTTCAGATTAGTATAAACAAACGTTGGCCCGTCGTATATATCATCGATCAAATGCATCTAATCTCTACGATCGATACAAAAAACAACACAACACGAACATACATATTACTAGATCATTAATCAGGTTTTTTCCCTCGTAACTCAGTTTCAATTAATTCAAAGCCCATATGGAGAGTAGGATCAAGCATCTGTCTTCCATTGCCAACGACGTGATTCTGAGATGTGCAGAGTAATAATATATCTTATTACATCTCTTCTAATGCTGATTTGTTATGCATTATTCATGTCAAGTGTAAAGATTGAGAATACTGTGAATCAAATCGTTTTCAGGAAGCTCAATACCAGCGTTGATTCACTGGTAAAAGATTTCGAGGAACAGTGGGATCCGAAACCGGGAATTATTCAAGAAAATACGTAGAATTCTGCTGCTCTAAGACACTCACAGCAGTATTATGTCCGAAGATAGAGGAGAAGATCAACGATGGTTCCTTCAGCCGCTTCACATTCGATATGATGCTGGCCTGGGAAATCCCTGGCTTAGAAGACGAAGAATCACATAGTGTACTGTTTTGTCAGTAAAATTTTGAATCTTGAGATAGATCCATTAGTAGGGCCAATTAAATCTTTTAACTTTCTTCTTTGTAGGAATGTGTGGCAAAGGAGAGAGAGGATAAGAAGGCTAATGTAGCAGCTGCAAATCAACTGCATGATGACATCCCTCTCTTCTATTCTGATCTCATGCCACTCCTTGTAAGTCTGAGAAACGAAAGAAAAAAGGGTTTCTTTTCTTTTTTTTTTTTTTGTAATGAATTTCAATGAATTAAAAGATCGAATTTATAACAACTTGTAGGTTGATAGAGAAGCAAGTGCTGGGGAAGATGCATTTGTGTGGTTGGGTACTTTTGTTCCCTTAGTCGTAGACATGGTTAATGGAAGATTCACATTCGAGACATTAACTGCACCGACGCAGAATAGGCTTCACTTCCCAGCTTATGATAAGTTCTTGAAAGAAATTCACAGGTAATAACAATTCCCTTATAAAAGTTTCGACAAAAAAATAAACTAAATTAGAAGTTCCTTTCATATATAGATGCATCAAGCATTTACAGAAGCAAGAAGTTCCCAAGGAGTCGAACTCGTCGACGACGAATTCATATTACACGTCGAAGGAACAGCGAGCTCACAGAGAGTCGTTCGACACATCGGTGGCACTAGTTGGCCTGGTTTGTTATTCATAAACATGCATATGCATAATTTCGCATACCTATATATTGTTTTTTTTTTCGACTAAATCATCAGTTAGTTCTCTCCATTTTCTAGGTAGGCTAACTCTTACAAACTACGCACTGTACTTCGAAGCGTCTGGCGTTATATCCTACGAAGATGCGATAAAGCTCGACCTTTCGAAAGACATCGAACAAACCGTAAAGCCAGGAGCCACTGGCCCGTGGGGCGCCCCTCTTTTCGATAAGGCTATCGTATACGAATCATCTGATCTGTAAGTATAATCCACCGTTCTTACTTCGAAAATAAAAAAGTTCCCCTGATTCGACAACTTGCTTATTAGGCAAGAAGGCGTTGTGTTAGAATTCCCAGAAATGACGAGCTCGACGAGGAGAGACCATTGGCTGGCGCTCGTAAAAGAAGTGATGCTAATGCATCGATTTTTGACGAAATCGAAGTTCGAATCTTTGTAGAAGTATGGGAAATGCACGCGAGGACTATCCTCGGGATCGTAAGGCTCCACGCTGCGAGAGAGATGCTAAGGATATCTCCGCCCGAGCCAAGAGTTTCTTGATCTTCGCACTGTTAGATGAGCTTCCAAAAGGGATTACGTATTGCAAGAGTTAGCTGAGAGTTTGTCCAGTTTACGACTGGACATCCTTGCAGTGCTAGTTCGATACTTAGGAACTTGAACGTTTCGTCCCAACACTGTGCTGTTGTTCCTTGTCTCGCTAAGGAAGTGCTCGGAGATAAATCGAGGTAGTACAGCCCAATAATCTTACGTCGTTGGAGAGTGCGATAAACCAGTCGAGGGAAGAAGCTAAAGTGATCGATAGAGCTAAGCTACGGCCGAGGGATTCAAAGAGGATGGCATCACCGAAAGCGCTCAGATTCTCATGGTGGGGGTTTCCTTCGAAAATTTTGCAGAAATAGACTTACAATTTTTACGAAGAACTTTCTTGATGAACTGTGTGGTGATTTGATTTGCAGGGGCTGCTTAATCCACTGCGAGGTATAATACCATGGTCTCAGGAATATTCACGTGGCAAAGGCCCATAATCACTTCTTGGTGATCATTACAACGTTGATGGTTGTCTACAAGTATGCATTCTAGTATTTGATCACCTATGATGATGTCAGCTTTTCGACGATTCTTGATTCTCTTTCTCTTTCTGATTTAGGGAATGGATTGGCCTAGCCATATCGGGATTCTTACTGTGGGCTGTAAGGAAAATGTGGTCTGCAAAAAGGAGAAGGGCGTCAGAAAAGCTCGATAAAATAGTCATACGTAGTGGTGGATCAGATCAAAGCACCATGGAAAGCATCGTATCAGCCCAGCAAGGACTGAGGACCATCCACGAAATAATGCAGCAGGCGAACATAGCCTTGCTTAAGATACGTTCGATATTCATCTCAAAAGCTCCAAAGGTAAGTACGCCCAACAAAGCTTTCGTAGCCAGCAATGATGCAAAGCATTTCTTATTAGATGACTTATTGTCATCGTTGCAGCATGCGAACGCAGTGATGATAGCTATGGTCTGCTCTGCGATCGCCTTGGCTCTAATTCCATTCAAGTTCATAGTGATGGGACTCATCTTACAAGGTTTCTTGACGACTTCGAAACTCGGGAAATATCTGCAGAGCGAGCCCGGCAATAGAAGGCTTAAGGAATGGTGGGATTCGATCCCTGTAGTTCCTGTCGAAGTTTTGGATAAAGAATCAGAAAGATCCTCCAAGTAATTGGAGATACGTTGGCTGTTTTTTTTTATCAGATAGTTGTGCTCTATCATAGTGAACTTTAGCTACTTCCCCTCATCTTTGCTAGCTTTGAGATCTTCATCGGCGAGTTGATACTTGTCGTAGACCGGCCGAAAATAATCCCTGTGTATGTCAAAACTGATCAAGAGGATAGAAATTTAGTCGCAATGGCAATAGTCTCAGCAAAATTTGATCGCTTTTCAAGATCCAATACGTTTCTACAATATGAGATTTAAGATTTCAAGACAACTTATGCCCAGCGATGGAAAAGCAGGCGTCGTTTGCCTTGTAAGAGCTCTGTGGTTCCCTCGGCGCTCCTTAGCTGATTGAAACCGAGCTTGTGCTCCCATCATTCTTGCCCTTAACTTCTTCCGTTCTTGTCCTGGGCAGCTGTTGCCCAAATATGATCAGCAGCATCATAGTCGAAAGGTTTCAAGTTCAGCAAACACCATGACTTGCCAGCAGTTTTGACCTTTTACTTAGATCAGGCGAGTGCAAGACCTTTTGAAAGCTCGATGTTAACTCTGAAAGCTGGCATGGGTTCGCTTCCTCATCAGTCTCCGAGAAAGAAAAAAGATCTGCTGTTTTTGGCTCATTTTCGTTCTCCAACTCAGCACTAGAATGCTCATCAGTTGGTTCTTCTTGCCATCATCACCATCATCGTCATCCAACTACCAATAATCGCCACACGAGCAAACACCATCTTCGAAGTGGTGAAACCGATTCGAATCCCTTACAACGATCTTCCTCTCCGTGAGCTTCGACACAAACTTGGTCACGTTATGAGTCCCCGCAAACCCTCAAGTTCTTGTATATCGTCAGAGTAGTCTTAGGAGGCGTATTGAGTATCCCCCAAACTATGGCCAACCGTTCGCTGTGGCTCGTAAGAATGTGGTCTTTCTCATCGTCCTCAACGTCCTGAAGCACGAAGCTGAAGTCGGGCTTATACCCGAGATTCCTTATCTTCCCATCGATCAACGATAGTTCCTCGTATATCTCTCGACTCTGAGGATGGGACTGATCGCCACTGTAAAAGATTTCCATCTTGTTATTCAGCTCGACCGAGCTCCACCCGGCGTTTTCCACAACCCTTCGCTCGGGCCAACGATCTCACTTCGTCGACGCCTTCCCACCTCCCAAATTGGCGTAGATGTTCGACATCAGCACGTAATACCCAACATTCTGCGAATCGAGCTCGAACAAGCGATCGGAGGCTTTCTGACCGATTTCGACGTTCCCGTGGATTCTGCTGGCGGCGAGGAGTGCACCCCAGATTGAGGAATCGGGCTTTAAAGGCATGTCTTCGATGAATTCATAGGCCCGTTCTAACAAACCGCCCCGACCCAGCATGTCTACCCATGCAACCGTAGTGCTTCAGAGTAGGTTTGACTTCATATATTTCTGCATCGTGTCGAAAATCTCTTGTCCCTCATCGATTAGGCCCGTGTGGCTACATGCGGTTAGAACTGATAGAAAGGTTACATTGTCTGGCTTTACTTTTTCGCTACGCATGTCTTCGAAAATCCTCAGAGACGTCTCACCTAGACCGTGAAGCCCATGGCAGGAAATTATGGCATTCCAAGGCACCGATGTGTCCTTAGGGACATCATGGAACAGAGACATCGCATCGCTCAACCTCCCCATTTACCGTACAGATCGATGAGGCAAGTGGAGATATAGACGTCAGAGTCGAGCCCTTCTTTGAGAACACGGGCGTGGATTTTCATCCCGTCCCTCAGAGCTCCGAGATGAGCGTAAGCAGGCAAAATCGATACCCACGTGCCTTGAGTAGGATTCACCAAGCCTCAATCTCCATTCTTCGATACGCTTCGTTAGCCTCGCTCGCAAGGCCGTTCTGCGCATAGCCAGTGATCAGTGTGTTCCATGAGATGACATCTCTACGAGGGAGTTCGTCGAAGGTCTTCTGTGCAGCGTCTGTCATGCCTAGCTTAGCATACATGTCGACGATTCCATTCCTATCACAGTGTCGTCTTTGATCCAACATCTTCTTAGCACAAATCCGTGGATAGATTTGCTGGAAAGGAGATCGCCCATCTGGGCTATACTCGAAGATATGCTCACTAACGTCAGGGAATCTGGTTGGACTCTGTTAGATTGCATTCGACGAAAGAAGCTAATTGCTCGACTTGGATAATCCTTTTTGCTCGTACGCTGCAATAATGGAGTTCCAAGTCACTAGATCTCTAACGTCCATGTGGTCGAAGACGTTCTGCGCACATTGCACTCGACCGAATTTCGAGTACATGTTAATCAAGGCATTCGAGACGAACAGATTAGACTCCAAACCGTGCTTTATGGAGTACGAATGGATCAACAAACCGCCAAATTATCGTTCACTTGAGCGCAAATTGAGAGAGTAGACGCAACGGTCATTGTATCCATCCCTATGCCTTTCGATCTCATTTCATTCAAGACGCTCAGTGCCTTCTCAGAGTCGCCACTTTGATACAACCCAGTTATTGCAGAGTTCCAACAACCCAAGTCACGGTGAGGCATATCCTCGAACACCTTATATGCACTATCAGAAGAACTAAATCGAAAGTACATATTCACCAAAGAGGCAGAGACAAACACATCCCATTCAAACCCAATTTGAGGACCCAACAGTGCAACCTTTCCCCATCAGGTAAATTACTACAAGCTTTTAGCAGCGGAGGAAAGTGTAAAAATCGGGCCTAACCTCGGCAGACGACATCATCTCAAACCCACATTTCACAGCGTCGCTGAACTGCAGCCTACGTACGTAGGACGATACCATCGAGTTCCACGTGTAGGAATCTTTCTTCGGAATTTGATTGAAAACGTCTCTGGACATTGAAACATCGCCCAGAAAGGAATAGACATTAATGAGTCGCGTGGCAATGAAAGCGCTGCCGGCCCTCCCAGACACAATAAGAAGCGAGTGTACCCTCTTTGCAATTTCAGACGACGTGCAACTGCGAAATAGAAGCTCAAAATCGAGCTCTCTTGTATTTCTATGACTGCCATTAGATACATTATCATCGCCTACGCAGCTCGGACTTTGAAGGCCTGAGAAGAAACGGCTTGACGGCACTATCGACTTCGAAAAAGGCCGGCCTTTGCAAGGAGGCAACAATTTGAGCATGAAATAGAGTTCAAGACACGATGAGTTGTCGTGAGCGAGCCAGCGAACAGCTTGCGGCCATAGTTTATGAGGTCTAGCAGTAGAGTATATATAACAATGGAGAGAGACGAGTTCTGAGTATTGGGCCAAGGACGTTTAAGTTTATGTGTTTTGTTTGACTTACATTTAAGTTTTAATAATATTTGATTATGTAGAATTAAATATTACATATAGAAATTTCACTGTAGTAATCCCATGTATAGAGGAATTCCTTAAAATCCGTTGGAAATGGCCTTAGAATCTCATTCAGGGTTCGTTACTTCACCATAAATTTCTCCGAAATCTGATCCATTTTCAAGATCTAATACGTTTTCTTACATGACAAGATCATAAGATTCTAATGATTAACGACAACTAACGAAAACTAGCACTTCGGTTGCCCGACGATGGAAAAGCCATGCGTCGTTTGCCTTGTAAGAGCTCAGGTGTTCCCTCGGCGTCCTTAGCAGATTGCGCTGTGGCCGAGCTTTTATTCCCATCTTTCTTTCCCTTACCACTGTTATCTTCCTCGGCTCTTCTTGCCCTGGGCTGCTGTTGCCCGAATTTGATTTGCTCTCTAGCAGCATCATAGTCGAATGGTTTAAATTTGAGCAAACCCTGAGATTTGCCAGCACTTTTCGAACTTTTGGTTTGATCGGGCGAGGGCAAGACCTTCTGAAAGCTCGAAGTTAGATCTGAAAGTGACATGGGTTTTCTTCCTCGTCAATCTCCGAGGAAGAATCTGCTGTTTTAGGCTCATTTTCGTTCTCTAGCTGATCAGTAGAAGGTTCTTCAGTTGGTTCTTCCTTGGCATCGTCGCCATCATCATCATCATCATCCAAAATAATGACGTCTTCTAGCGTCGAACCATGGCTGGTAAGGCACATCGTCCTTCTGTGAAGCTAAATTCTTCCCTGGTTCTTCGGGCTTAGACGAAGAGTCTTCGGTCTTGCCTTGAAATGTATGGAAGGTAGGCTTACTGTTGACTTTATGTGCTCTAGTTTGCTGGCTCCATGTCCCTAAGAGAAGGTTAAGTAACGGAGTTAGAAGAAGGAAAAGACAACACATAGTCAATCATCAGTGATATCAAGGGTCAAGACTCATGTAGGAACTCTATGATATATAATAGGATTATGCAAAGAAAAAAATTCGAAACGTTTGCAAGCAGAGCCGAAACTTGCATGTAGACGTTAGCGTAGCATGGGGTATTTAGTAATGAACATTGAATATTAAACTCACACTTCTGTCGGAATCAAACTTCCTCTTTGAAGCCCCAAGCATCGCCCCAAAAGCTGGTGTTGGTTTCTTAAGCATCTGAACGGTCGCTACAGCCTATTACAAAAGAATAAAATTATCAGATGAAGAGAGAAAGAAAGCATGAGTTGTGAATCGCATAACCAGGAAGTATCGAATAGCGAATCGCATAACCAGAAGTAGAGCATCATGCATCGATCAGCGTGCATATGCATAGCTTGAAGCAGAAATTAAATACAGAATCTTCATTTTCTTTTCGTTTTAAGAAAGAACACAGCGTAGCTTCTAACTTTGTGGTCCTAATATTTTAGATTAGATTTCATGTCAGCATCTGATAGAGAGCACGTTATCGAAATCTTTCGAGTTAAAAAATCCAATCAGAAAGTGGGCCATACTGAATTTGCTGAATTAAGATTAGTATTGGCAGTTTTCGGCTGCTCTTTGCCAGGCAACGCCTCTTTCTGAACAGAGGCAGTCTTGGCCTCATTTACATGATTGGCGGGTGAAATGCTATCAGTTAGGTCCCCATCTTCCCCAGTGTCTATAGCAATGTCGGGAGCTTCAGAAGGCAGAATCTCTGATTCTTCCGTAGACAATGCACTCACTCTGTTTGCCTGTTGATTTTATTCGAACAAAATATATCATAATACCATATAAATGGATCAACAAGAAGAAAACAAAGCAGGAAAGAATTATAGGAAAGGAAAAAGTAACACACAAAATACGATTAGCGTTTAAATATCAAATGTAGTTATGCAGGCTTACCAATTCTAAACGCCTTTCTTTCAGTTGTTTTGCAGCATCCTCAAATGCAGCAGCGTTGTGAATGGAGTGCCTTATAATACTTACGACAGAATCAAGATTCCGTTCAATGTATGGGTGCCTCGACTTCAAAAGCCGACGCAGTTGACCAATGCTTAGAGGCATCTGTTTAGCTTTTCAATGACAAATATGGAGGAGAAAACCAAAGGTTTGCATCAATGCATACTGCAAAATACACTGATGATTCTAGATAAGATATCGTGATAGTCAGTAAATACCAATTTCGATGAGAGTTCGATTGGGCAAAACATAACCAGTGCTCTCATCTTCTGCACGTGCAACACCATCCCTCCATTCACATAGTCCCTGGAGGCCATATATGGGGATTAAGATTAGTTGTGCAGTGATAACAGAGGTCAGAAATTCCTTTCAACTTCACACGTTACAAATTTACAACAATGAAATCATTAAAAAACAAAAATGGTCAATTGAAAGAAGACCTAAGACAAAATGTCGTAAAATGGGGCTATGAGCAACATATGCATCACTTACAGAAACAATTGCTAGCTGCTGAGCGTTGAAACCGGAACCCTGCACTCTACATTAGTAATAGCGAAAGTAGCCAGATCAGTATTGCACAAAACAGAGAGGTCAATCACGACTGGGAAATTAAAAGAGTGACCATGCAATTCTACGCCAATGTGTAAAGTCAACAACAGTACACTGACAAGAGAGATCATTACCCATAAATGTATTGGTAAGAACTATCTGTGAGAAGCTCTTTTTCATAAAGTTGAATGCATAGGTCATAACTTCTCTTATAGACCTGCCAAAAGCAGGCAACATGTATGTAGCCACATTATAAGTAGTAGATGGAATAAAGAAAACAAGAAAGTCATAATTCCTTCATTTTGCTAATATCCAAATGTTCATAAAAGATGGAAATGGAAAGCATGTAGTCGCTTGCCTCAACAAGAGGAGGATCAGAACTATCAGACTCAGTTGAAGACGTTAGCAACATTCTCCTCATCACATCGTAAATGTACAACAAATAATGTGTATCCTCTCTGGCATACCTGGCGATTGGAGAAGAGCACAAAGATAACTATGAAATGCAGCAAGCAAGAGTAGGGAAAAAAAGCTTATATCGCAAGCCAGACTCGACGACAAACTTGGTTTGACAAAGTACAGTTGACTCCAATATGTAAAAATTTTATCATATATTGTATGACATTGGCATTCGAATATCAACAGGTTGGCTAAGTACTAATTCGCTATTTAGAAATAACAGCATCAGAAAACAAGCATAGAATAGCCAAATTATGCAGAACTCATGCAAAACACACACTTTATCATCTCCCTTGGTAGTGGTCTGATTCTCCAATCTGCATTCTGGTATCTGAAAAAAAAAAAAAACAGGTCATTCCGAAAATGCTCAGGATCCTGAAATTTGTTTATCATCACTTGTGTATATATATATAATATATATATGTAGATTCTTCTATGTTTGGATGGAGGTAGCAATTCAACATAGACAATAACAATGGGGATGCCTAATTAACGAATAAAACGTACTCTTTATTTGCTTCAACTCCACATATGTGATTCAGCAGGTATTCCAGGCTATACCTTTCCATTTTCAATACCCTGGAAGCCTGACGAGAAGAACATTTAAAAACTAAACATATAAACATGACTGATGCGCCTCAAAATGGTTAGGACAAGATTGAACATATAAACAGAACCACCAGTTTAACTGCTGCCTAAGTTTGTCCGCAATACAAAATTGAAGATAGTGACATCAAACGAAGAGCAGATACAGTCATAGATCGTATCTAGTTATCAATTTCATCTATTTAAGTTGACAAAGTTTTTCCATTCAACTGACTCAAGATTTGCAAGTGGGATCAGTTACCACAATGCCATTGAAACTGCAGAAAATAAACTACAGAAAGTGACAAATTTCATTGACTTATTGATGGTAGATGAAATATATAGGACTCTACTCCATCAGAACTTGCTAGAAAAAAAGACGATGGTCATATGGGAAATAATAAATTAAGAGCGATGTGAATTTTACAGCCAGAAAATTCCGATAAACACACAAAAAAACAAATTACATCAATGCACAACCTGTCCTGTGTCAAACATATTGCAGACATATATCCCAAAGTCTCGTTGGAGCCAAAAGATATCACGATCTGCTCCATGCATAACCTAAGAAGCCAGGTCAAGATGCCCGTATAAATAAACATATTCAGAATACGTGGGTAGCACAATAACGTTGATTGTTTACCTTTCTCTTATTGGGGTCTTTAAATAACTCTCTAAGATATGGACCAACGTGAATCCGAAGTTTCAGAGTATCAATAATAAAATCCTCCGTCCGAGTCGAAATTTGCATCAAGCATGTCATTCCCTGAAACGATCTGTACTGGTTGTGTTCCAAATCAACCTACAAAACAGCAGCATAGGTTGTAGAACACAAAATAACCATATTTGGCCCAGAAAGAATCTCATTATGCATGTTTTCCTTTATTCTTATTAAGCATCATCTGTACATAGCATCCCAGTAATCATCACAAACACCTACTCTTAGGACATAATTCTAATCAGATGGTAAACCATGCCACCAATTATATAACAAAAGCGAGAGTTTTACCGCAAACTCATCCACGTTACGCAACTTAATAGCTAACTGCTTCAACTCCTTCACATCTTCTACGAGTTTAAATGGTGTAGCATCAAGTGGTGGAGGCTTTAACGGTTCAGAATTGCTATCACTTCCGTCAATAAAATCAAGAACAGCGAGCTTCTCCTGTAATTATTAGCGAAACTATTGTTATAAATTATGTTATCGTTCTCGCAGTATGACCCTTTTCCCAACAGAAATATAGGAAGCCAACAACAAAAACCTAGAGCACAAAATCAAGAAACCAACCAAGGGATGGAGAAACCTAGAGCCATCCTCACTCTTCTGCAACCAAACGTGCTCAAATGGCTGATTCGCATTGTTCACAATGATCTTATACTCGTCCTGTGGCCTCGGTATCTTTGGCACATGAAACGGCACCTTCGGCTTCGCCTTTGTTGCCACCTTCACTTCTTGAACAGACCCTACCTCCACAGCTTTCTCCGAGCCGCCTAACGACGTCTTATTCTTCTTTTTCCCATAAACCATTTGAAATCCATCCTCGTCAATATCACCACTCTTCATTACCCTCACACCAGTCTCCTCTTCACCTTTCCTTATCCTCTTAAACTCGTCCAAAGAAATGTCTAACCTCTCAAAAGTCTCATCGTTCACTGCCACCAACCAATCAAGCGCCACGTCGTCGTCCAATTCCACTGCTTTATCATCGGGAAACGGCATACGCTTGCTGAAAACCGCTTCCGACGACCCAATTAGCTGGAGCAGAGTTTTCGATTTCTCGTCGATTTCATCAACGGGAGCTTTGAATTCTTGAAAATTATTGTAAAAATGGAAGTCCTTTTCCGCCGGAATTACTCGTGATGAGCCCGAGAGCTTCGACAGAGAGCTACGCAGCGGACCTTTCGCCGAGAGGTCTCGCAAAACTTCGGATTTTGCGACCTTTTGTTCATCCGATGGATCGATATCCATCGTCGTCGGAGTTACGAATCTGATTTAATCAAGAACTTGAAACTAGCATTTGGGGATTGGATTAGAAGGTGAGTGCTTCGACTTTAGGGTTTTAAAGAGTGTCCAGTTGATATTATAAAGAGGGAGAGCTAATGTACACCAGTCGATGCATACCGTACCACATGCTTTAGGGTGCTCAAGCTGCGATTGGAAAAGTGACGTTGCTTTTGTCTAGTCTTAATTTCAAGTGGGTCCTCTAAATTTCTTTATTTTCTTAATTGATATTATTATCTTTTAGTGCTGGTTTGGTTGGTAGGTTTATATTAGGAGGGTTTTAAATAGTATGGATTTATATAAAATAAACTAATGAGTATAAATAAAATGTGTGTTTTTAGTGGTTTTAAAATGATATGTATATGTTTGGATAAACATGGGTTTAATAATGGGTTTTTACTAAAAATACATTTATACCCTCAATTACGTGACATTTTTTTTGGAGGACGATAATAATAAGAAAGTTCCAATCTCATGATTTATGGATGGTTAAGCTACTATTAAACACCGTCTCTAAAGAATAATTAAGGAAACGTCGTTATCGGTGAAACTTCCACAGATGTTGCCATGTGCCTCCCTTGATCAGATAAGAACTGCAATGCACTTTATCGGATGAAATAAAAGTAAAATTTCCTTGAACTAATCATACAACAACACAAAATAATTAAAAAAAACTTCTACCAATTACTTTCTCTCACCTGTCTGATTCTATGTGAAAAAACAAAAAAAAAGATGAATAGACTGATTCTCTGCGCAACTTCACGTGTTTGTACTTGAGGGATATAACTCTCAATTAATTCGTGGATTTTCATTAACCCACCTCAAAGTTGAGTTTTTTAAACCTTATCACATGGGTTTAAACCTATTTTATATAAACTCATAGTTTATATTTACCTATGAACCCAACATACCATATCTACTAAACCCAGGTTTAAGTCTTAAACCCCCAACCAAACAAGGGCTTACTAGTTTATTCTCCATGCCATAGTAGTTAGTGTGGCGACCCTACTTTTCTAATTAGAATTAGTGGCGGATTTCCGCAACGTAAGCCGCGGAAGGCCCGTCTAATTAAAACTTTTTCCTAAAATAATATACACTAATATAAAATATGTCTACATCGTCATCTCTGTACACGGGCCGAAGCCCCAAATATCAAAAGAACAAAAAGCCCTAACGCCACTCCACGGTCTTCATCCATGTACCGCCCTGCCCTCAAAAATCCGTGGAGCACCGCCACCAGCCGCCTCAGTCACGACGCGCATCAGCGTCGGACTCAGTACCTACAACACGTAAACACTGAGCGATTTGCCCAGTAGGTGAATAAAATGCGTGTATGCAAGCGTGCACTCAACCCTGATCCCAGTATCTCACAACATGATATAATGCACACTCTGTTTTTCCCACATTCCTATTTCACACAACACAGGGCCCTAGTTAGGCTCGACACCTCCGCGCGCAATAGACCTACTGGGAGGCCACCCCCAGTCTCGCGGCGAGCTACGCCGGTAGTGCACTGATCGATCACGTCAATGCCCTCCTACCAGTCGTATATCTCCCGCACCAATCAAAAAGAAAATCCCATCCGGCGGTATGCACCCCGAATCGATCACGTTCGGGTAGACAGATCGATCACGTCTGTCTCCGCCAGGTGCCCATTGAGCCCAACCTCGACTCCTCTAAGAGTCACCAATCACAAGCATCTCATTCTACCCCGTACGTCAACATCTCATATCATTACCGTCACACTACGGTACAACCATGTCTCGCCTAACGTGATATGCACGTGCCATACATATAAAATATCATAAAACATGATTTATATAAAACGTACGTAAAACATATAAGTCACATAAGTCACGTAAATCACATAATCATATGAAACACATAATTGTGTTACGTATTGTAGATGGATAATCCACCTACCTGTCTTCCTGCTACAGTCAAATAGAAGGTCTGGCGTAGTCTCTATATTTCGATCCTCTGAATATAATAAATATTATCGTATTAGTATATTTACTAACTGTGTAAGTTTTTAAGTTCCCAAATTCTAATTATAGACAATCCTCAAATTTATGAAAGCCTACAAATAATAATATTCCTAAAAATAAATAAACCCTAAAATATTGAAAACCCTAGAAATAGTAAAATCCTAAAATACCGAAATTTATTAATGTCGAAACTTTTACATATCAAGAAAGGTAAATATCGAAATCTAGTCATTGAAAATGTCGAAGGCTTGTAAAATGTCGAGAACTTTATTGGTGAAAGGTATAAATATCGATATCTTTCTCGGAACAAGCTATCACATATCGGGTTTATTAAGGAGTTAAATGTCGAGATAAAGTATAGATGTCGATAAGTTTAATAGCTAAATGTCGAAATCTTTCTAATGTCGATAACTTTAATAATGTCGAAATATCATTTCTTGAAAGAAGTCGAAACCATGGTCAATGTCGAGACATAACAACTCGAGACTTTACTTACTAGTTCTATAAGATGTCGCACTTTTATCGAAGCCATGATCATTACTAATATAAATATCGGGATCATTGTTTGTCGATATCTATTATTTTCTATCTAATAAATGTCGAGATGTTCCATTACTTATGCCGAGATTTTTATATGTCAATGCTTATGAACTTTAAATGTCGAAATGTTACATTAAGGATGTCGAGATCTCCTTGTTGCATATCAGCTCGACATCTTCCTATTATCATATATCGACATTTATATACACTACATTACGATTCTTTCTAAAAATCATGATTCCCCACAGAAAACCCTAAAAATCAGTATTTACTGAAATCATCTTCCAAGTTTATACTAATTCCAGAAAATGATACGCTACAAAATCATCAAAATTCTCATAACCTCTTTATCTATTAAAATTCATCAAAGCATATATGTATCAGTTAAATACCTATGAAATATAAAATCCGCAGCTTAAGGACTGTTAGGCTTTTCTACACATTACTTTCGAAACCTCCTTTCCCATTACCTACGCATATAACTTTCATGACATGAATTCCAGCTAAAATCCTAAGTTCTTATGTGCGTAACCTTCGAACCCCTCCTAAGGTTAGTATTAAATTCATTTAACAACATGTAACTATCGAAACAAGTCTAAGTGTAAAAGGTTAATATATACCTCACTTTGAAGATTGGTTTTCCAAATTGCTAAGCTCCTTTACGTTGTGAAATTTCTTGTTTTCTACACACACCTTCAGCTCCTTTTTGCTTTCGTTCATGAGGGTTTTCTCTTCTTAAGACCAATGATCTTTGTTATATGGTATATATATTAGATAAGTATTGATGTTTCGAAATTAGAGCTTGATGGGACATGTTAAAATGACGTTAATTTCCCTCAACCTTAAGCAACTTCCCTTTCAATGTTTTATCCTTGTTACTTGGGCTTAAATTCATGTAATAAGCATAGCCCATAATGTATTTATAATTTGGGGTTTTTAGGTCTAAATTCAAGGTTGAGTTTTAGCCCAATATTACAACTTCCTCCTAGAACCCAATACTATGGAAATTATATTCTATTTTCATAACTCAAACCTTTCTATCAAAATTCCTAATTACCAAATTATGTTATAAATTTATATGGAAATCCCGTACTGGAATTATGGGTATTACATCCTCCCCCCGTTAAAAGAATTTCGTCCCCGAAATTACGCCGCCTGGAATAACTCGGGATAACGAATTCTCATATCGTCCTCGCGCTCCCAAGTGGCTTCCTCATTGATTGATTCCGCCACAGAACTTTTACTAGCGGAATAGTGTTATTCCGCAGTCGTTTCGATTCATACATCAAAATCTCTACAGGCTTCTCTTCGTAACTCAAGTCAGGCTTGAGCTGTTGATAAAGAAGCTCGTTCTGAATCACATGACTCGGGTCCGTGACGTATTTTCGTAATGTCGATACGTGAAATACGTCATGAACTTGCGATAGGGAAGCCGGTAATTCTAATTGGTATGCAACTTCACCGACTCGTCTGATAATCTTGAACGGGCCTATGTATCTTGGACTTAGCTTGCCCTTCTTTCCAAATCGCTTCACTCCCTTCATCGGGGAAATCTTCAAATACTTGTCACCTCCTGCGAACTCCAAGGTCGTCGTCCATGATCTGCATAACTCTTCTGTCGACTTTGAGCCGTTCGCATTCTCTCTCGATTTTGGTCACTGCTTCGGTTGTTTCTCGGATCATATCGGGTCCTAATAAAGCTTGTTCGCCGATTTCGTCCCAATGGACTGGGGATCGGCATTTGCGCCGTATAATGCCTCGTACGGTGCCATTCCGATCGTAGCATGGAAGCTATTGTTGTAAGAAAATTCGATCAGCGGTAAGTACTTACTCCAGTTTCCCTTGAAGTCTAGCACGCACACGCGTAACATGTCCTCAAGGGTTTGGATCGTCCGTTCAGACTGTCCGTCGGTTTGAGGATGGTACGCAGTACTGAACGAGAGCTTCGTACCCATCGCTTTCTGTAGGCTCTGCCAGAAATTGAATAGAAATCTCGAATCTCGATCCGAGATATGGAGATTGGGATTCCATGGAGTCAAACAATTTCCTGAATTACAATTCGCATATTGTTCCATAGAAAAAAAGTAGAGCTGATAGAATGAATGACTGACTTGGTTAGGCGATCCACGATCACCCAAATAGCATCATGGCCTTTCGTCGTTTTAGGCAAACCAACGACGAAGTCCATCGTGATATGGTCCCATTTCCATTCAGAATCGGTAAAGGCTGCAGAGTTCCAGCTGGTCGCTGGTGTTCCGCTTTGATCAGCTGGCACGTCATACATCTACTTACGAACGTTGCGATATCCTTCTTCATTCCCGGCCACCAATATATGATTCGCAAATCTTGGTACTCTTTGTCGCGCCAGGGTGTACTGAGTACTTGTTGCGTGCGCCTCTGTCATTATCGTTCGTCGTAACTCCTCGTCGTTGGGTACGTATAGCCGATTCTTGTATAACAAGGTTCCATCTATCCGGATTTCGAAGTCTTCGGGTATTGTATCCTTCGCTTTTAGGTAGAATTCATCCTCTTCTTGTGCTCTTTGAATTTGTTCTTGCAACGTCGGCTGAAGAGTCAGCGCTGCTAGTTTCGTTTCGACTTCGCCCAAATTGATTATTTCCACTCCAAGCCTGTGCAATTCCGTACTCATTGCCTTTCGACTAAGTGCGTCTCTGCGACTACGTTCGCTTTGCCCGGATGATAATTGATACGCAGTCGTAGTCTTTTACAAGCTCTAACCATCGTCGCTGCCATATGCAGCTCTTTCTGGTGAAGAAATATTTCAGACTCTTATGATCCGTAAAGATTTCGCATCTTTCTCCGTAATATTGTCTCCAAATCTTTTAGGCGAAGACGACTGCTGCAAGTTCTAAGTCGTGGTTTGGGTAGTTCTTTTCGTATTCTTTAGTTGCCGTGAAGCATAAGCGATCACCTTCCCATTTTGCATCAGCACGCATCCCAGTCCGTTTTTCGAGGCATCACTAGACTGAGAATCCTCCAGTTCCCGAGGGTATAGTCAGAATAGGAGCAGAAGTGAGTCGCTTCTTCAATTCCTGAAAGCTTTGTTCACAAGCTTCGGACCACTTGAAAGGCACGTTCTTTCTGGTCAAGTTTGTCAGTGTTGAGGCGATGCTAGAGAAGTCAGCTATAAACTTACGGTAATATCCGCAAGCCAAGAAAACTTCGGACCTCGGTCGAGTTGTTGGTCGTGGCCACTTGTTCACGGCCTCAATCTTACTCGGGTCCACGGAGATTCCACTCCCGGAATCACGTGTCCCAAGAAGGCTACTTGCTCAAGCCAAAATTCACATTTCTTGAATTTGGCGTAAAGCTGTTTCTCACGCAGGATTCCTAAGACGATTCGTAAATGGTTCTCGTGTTCCTCCTTTGTCTTAGAATAGATCAGGATATCATCAATAAAGACGATTACGAAACGATCGAGATAGTCTTTAAAGACCCGATTCATCAATCCATAAAAGCAGCTTGAGCATTGTCAGTCCAAAGGCATGACCAGAAACTCGTAATGGCCGTACCTTGTACTGAATGCGGTTTTAGGAACATCTACCTCCCTGATCTTTAACTGATGGTATCCCGAACGGAGGTCAATTTTCGAGAATACCGTGGCGCCCTGTAGTTGGTCAAACAGATCATCGATCCTTGGCAACGATATTTATTCTTGATCGTGATCTTATTCAGCTCCCTATAGTCGATGCATAGTCGCATCGACCCTTCTTTCTTCCGTACGAATAAAACCGCGCTCGCCCCATGGTGAAAAACTGGGTTGAATAAACTTTCTTCTGCAACAAGTCCTCTAGCTGTTCTTTCAACTCCTTTAGTTCATTCGGCGCTAGGAGATAAGGAGCTTTAGAAATTGGGGCGGACCCCGGCATCAGATCTATCGTAAACTGTATTTCTCGATCAGGGGTAACCCCGGGAGATCATCGGGAAATACATCAATATACTCATTAACTATCGGTACGTCCTTCAGTTCTGGCTGAGGTAACTCCTCTGCCTTCACCGCATATACTAGATAAGACTCACACCAGATCTCAATAGTCGTTGAGCCTTCAGCGCAGAGATTCGCGGAATACGATTCGAAGTAGTTTTTCCCGAAAAAGTGAACACCTCTTCTTCGGGCAGTTGAAATTTTACGACCTTCTTGTTGCAATCTATGATGGCTCCGTATTTCGAAAGCCAATCCATCCCAAAAATAACATCATAGTCGTTCATTGGGATCACATCAGGTCGACGCTCAGATCTCTACCCTCAATGTTAACGGAGCATCCTTCCAGCACTTGGTTAGTGCGCGTCGGATCACCGTGTGGTAGGGTAACCATGTATTGCATTCAGATAAGGTAGGAGAAACTTCCACCTTTTCCACATATTTGGCCGACACAAATGAATGTGTGGCCCCAGAGTCAATTAACACCGAGTGGGCACGTTATAGATAGTCAACGTACCCGTGACTACGGAAGGATTCGCTTCGCGCCTCCTCGTTGGTCAAAGTAAAAACTCTCGCTGGTACCGGTGGAGGTCGGATTAAAGGTTGGTTTGGAACTTGCGGTATTTTCTCGCTACAGCCCCTGGCATAGTGGCCAATTTTTCCACATCGAAAACACTGGGAGTTGGGTTTGGTCTCGGCCCAAGGCATACTCCGTAGTGGTAGCGCCCACACTGCCGACATTGAGGTACAGTGTTTAGGGGTCGGTTTGAGACGTTAGCTGGTCCTTGGTTTGGCCTCGGTCTCCAGTTCTGCTGGCCTGGTTGATTCCACGATTGTTCAGATTCTTGCCAAACGGGCGTTTCTGATTCCCTCCTCCTTGTTGCACTTCTGCCCGTCGCTTTGCATCTTGAGCCTTGGTAACTCTACTCTCTGCTTGCTCTGCTAATATTGCTCGTTCAGCGATACGAGCGTAAGTCTTTCCCTCGGTATCGTACATGCTTACGCTTCGGAAGATCTCGGGTTTGAGACCTTCCAGAAAACGCTCGATCTTCAGCTCATCTGTAGCCACTATATGTGGTGCAAACCTCGAGAGCTGCTCGAACTTGCGGATGTAATCCGCCACTGACATTCCTCCTTGTTTGAGGTTGATAAATTCGTTCAGCTTCTGCGCTCTATCAGGTGCAGTAAAGTACTTGCCCCGAAAGAGTGCTTTGAATCTCTCCCAAGTCATAGTATGGGATCCTCGAGCACCTGAATGGTGTCCCACCAGTAGCCCGCGTTCCCACGTAACATAAAGGTGGCACACGTCACCTTTTCAGTATCATGCAGATGGCTAACGCGGACATATTTTCTATTGTTCTGAGCCAATCCTCCGCACCGGTAGGATCGACTGCCTCCTCAAACGAAGGGGGGTTTAACCGTCGGAACCTTCCCCGCTGCTTCTTCTGCACGTTCTAAGCCAGGGGGAGAGTGACGTTCCGAGGAATTTTGACGATGGATGAGATCATAATCTGATCGGACTGCCGCCGAATCAGTTAGTTAACTGATGAATGGTAGAGCGGTCCTCATTCGTGGGGATTCGGAACCCACCCTACGACTAGTTTCACCCGCTTCTCTACGTGTCCTTGGCATTTCTTAACTATTTCTACAATTTTCACAGAAAGCACATATATCAAATAACACGTAATCACATAATCAGTCTTCAAACTTACAGGCCAGGCTGGTTCTCCAGGCTTTTGAGCGGCAGTACATGGACAGTCTTCAGAATCTAAAACGAAGCTCTGATACCACCTGTGGCGACCCTACTTTTCTAATTAGAATTAGTGGCGGATTTCCGCAACGTAAGCCGCGGAAGGCCCGTCTAATTAAAACTTTTCCTAAAATAATATACACTAATATAAAATATGTCTACATCGTCATCTCTGTACACGGGCCGAAGCCCCAAAATATCAAAGAACAAAAAGCCCTAACGCCACTCCACAGGTCTTCATCCATGTACCGCCCTGCCCTCAAAAATCCGTGGAGCACCGCCACCAGCCGCCTCAGTCACGACGCGCATCAGCGTCGGACTCAGTACCTACAACACGTAAACACTGAGCGATTTGCCCAGTAGTGAATAAAATGCGTGTATGCAAGCGTGCACTCAACCCTGATCCCAGTATCTCACAACATGATATAATGCCACTCTGTCTTTTCCCACATTCCTATTTCACACAACACAGGGCCCTAGGTTAGGCTCGACACCTCCGCGCGCAATAGACTACTGGGAGGCCACCCCCAAGTCTCGCGGCGAGCTACGCCGTAGTGCACTGATCGATCACGTCAATGTCCTCCTACCAGGTTCGTATATCTCCCGCACCAATCAAAAGAAAATCCCATCCGGCGGTATGCACCCGAATCGATCACGTTCGGTTAGACAGATCGATCACGTCTGTCTCCGCCAGGTGCCGTGAGCCCAACCTCGACTCCTCTAAGAGTCACCAATCACAAGCATCTCATTCTAACCCCGTACGTCACATCTCATATCATTACCGTCACACTACGGTACAACCATGTCTCGCCTAACGTGATATGCACGTGCCATACATATAAAAATATCATAAAACATGATTTATATAAAACGTACGTAAAACATATAAGTCACATAAGTCACGTAAATCACATAATCATATGAAACACATAATTGTGTTACGTATTGTAGATGGATAATCCACCTACCTGTCTTCCTGCTACAGTCAAATAGAAGTCTGGCGTAGTCTCTATATTTCGATCCTCTGAATATAATAAATATTATCGTATTAGTATATTTACTAAACTGTGTAGTTTTTAGTTCCCAAATTCTAATTATAGACAATCCTCAATTTATGAAAGCATACAAATAATAATATTCTAAAAATAAATAAACCTAAATATTGAAAACCCTAGAAATAGTAAATCCTAAAATACCGAAATTTATTAAATGTCGAAACTTTTACATATCAAGAAAGGTAAATATCGAAATCTAGTCATTGAAAATGTCGAGGCTTGTAAAATGTCGAGACTTTATTGGTGAAAGGTATAAAATCGATATCTTTCTCGGAACAAGCTATCACATATCGGTTTATTAAGGAGTTAAATGTCGAGAGATAAAGTATAGATGTCGATAAGTTAATAGCTAATGTCGAAATCTTTCTAATGTCGATAACTTTAATAATGTCGAAATATCATTTCTTGAAAGAAGTCGAAACCATGGTCAAATGTCGAGACATAACAACTCGAGACTTTACTTACTAGTTCTATAAGATGTCGCACTTTTATCGAAGCATGATCATTACTAATATAAATATCGGGATCATTGTTTGTCGATATCTATTATTTCTATCTAATAAATGTCGAGATGTTCCATTACTTATGCCGAGATTTTTATATGTCAAATGCTTATGAACTTTAAATGTCGAAATGTTACATTAAGGATGTCGAGATCTCCTTGTTGCATATCAGCTCGACATCTTCCTATTATCATATATCGACATTTATATACTACACATTACGAATTCTTTCTAAAAAATCATGATCCCCAGAAAACCCTAAAAATCAGTATTTACTGAAATCATCTTCCAAGTTTATACTAATTCCAGAAAATGATACGCTACAAAATCATCAAATTCTCATAACCTCTTATCTATTAAAATTCATCAAAGCATATATGTAATCAGTTAAATACCTATGAAATATAAAATCCGCAGCTTAAGGACTGTTAGGAGGCTTTTCTACACATTACTTTCGAAACCTCCTTTCCCCATTACCTACGCATATAACTTTCATGACATGAATTCCAGCTAAAATCCTAAGTTCTTATGTGCAGTAACCTTCGAACCCCTCCTAAGGTTAGTATTAAATTCATTTAACAACATGTAACTATCGAAACAAGTCTAAGTGTAAAAGGTTAAATATATACCTCACTTTGAAGATTGGTTTTTCCAAAATTGCTAAGCTCCTTTACGTTGTGAAATTTCTTGTTTTCTACACACACCTTCAGCTCCTTTTTGCTTTCGTTCATGGGGTTTTCTCTTCTTAAACCATGATCTTTGTTATATGGTATATATATTAGATAGTATTGATGTTTCGATTAGAGCTTGATGGGACATGTTAAAATGACGTTAATTTCCCTCAACCTTAAGCAACTTCCCTTTCAATGTTTATCCTTGTTACTTGGGCTTAAATTCATGTAATAAGCATAGCCCATAATGTATTTATAATTTGGGTTTTTAGGTCTAAATTCAAGGTTGAGTTTTAGCCCAATATTACAACTTCCTCCTAGACCCAATACTATGGAAATTATATTCTATTTTCATAACTCAAACCTTTCTATCAAAATTCCTAATTACCAAATTATGTTATAAATTTATATGGAAATCCCGTACTGGAATTATGGGTATTACAGTTAGAGCTGTCAATGGGCCGGGCTGAGGCGGTTGGCCCGCCGCCCTCCAAAGCCCGCCATTTGACGGGGGATTGGCCCGCCATTTAGCCGGCCTGTAAAAATGGAACCCAGCCCGCCCCGCAGCGGGCCTGGCGCATTTTCTAAATTTTTATTTTTAATTTTATAGGTTAATTTATTATAATTTTATTTAGTTAATTAAGGGATTTATTAATAATTTGGAAAACCAACGTATTAGTTATGGTATTTAAATATACTTTAATTATGTATTAATTAATAAATACTTCATAAGTATTTAATTATGATATTTAAATATACATTAATTATGTATTAAGTAATAAATGCATCATTAGTTACAGATGAAGTCATTAATTAGTTCTTCTAATTAAATTAATATATATTTAATGTATAATATAAATCATTACTACCTCAGTCCCACTTATTTCTTCCCATCTTTCTATTTCGGGCGTCCCACATAATTCTTCCCATTTCCATTTTTGGTAAAAAATTATCCCACTAATTAACTAATTACACCATTAATATTAAAAAAGTCTTCTTGATTTGCGTGTCTACTAATAACTTCTCTCTCCATACCTCAAAGGTGTACTAAATATTAAAATAATGTGATTTCTTAATCTCCGTGCCCCGCTAATCTTTGGGAAGATTTAGCTGGGACGAGGAGTAAGAATATATGACGGGCCGGCCCGCGCCTAGCCCGCGGCCCGGCGGGCTAGGCGGCCTAAAAATTCCAGCCCAGCCCGCCCCATATGCAGGGCGAGGCGAGCGGGCCGCTGCGGGCCATTTTGACGGTCTAATCTTAGTTTTGATACTCCGATACAGTCCACTCATAGACGAACTAAACCTCATTTTACTATTTAGCATCTACAGACAAAAGAATCGAAATGTTGCCATCTATACTATCTATACTATTATATTAAATATATTATGTTAAGGGTGAAGTTGGTTATTAACTGCTATTTGGTCTGTAAATATTTACAGTTCAATATCTCTATTTTTAATCTCATTAATTAATAATTACCACATTTAACTCCCAATTTTTAGTTATTATAGTTACATCCATAATCATTACTTCTTTATATATATATATATAGAGTTATATTTTATTCCATTGAACATAAATTACAAAATTAAAATTAAAATAATTATATTTTAAGCACACTGCCGATCGTACTCGTTTTAATTGTGTGCGAGTTCACTGGAAACATTATTAATCATTTCCTTAAGCTTTAATTAACTTGTCTTGAGTAGATAGATTCCAACTACAAGTACAACGCTTCCTTAGTTGAACAAAGCCTAAAAATACTTCACTTAAAAATAAAACACAAAGGCTTACAACAACTAGCACGGTAATAATGAAGCAAATCAACAGGAAGATCCTCCTCGTTTAGGCCGCGCCATCTCCTTTGTGAAGAAGCATCTGATCGAAATGCCAAACTCCTGCATTTGCGAAAACCATTGTATTCATCGTTAAAATTCGGGAAAAAAAAATATGTTTACTAAAAAATAGCTCGATTTCGCTTGTCATGCATAAGGTGTCTACCATGTCCTTTTTCCGACCCTCCTCAGCTGTGAAACATATTCTGAGATCTTCTTGATGGCTTCAACCTGGTAGGTAATGGAAGTTGTTCGATTTAAACGTATACTTTCATGTTAAACAAACTAAAAAGACTTTCGATTGAAGTTACTTATCACCTGTTCTGCCAAGAATTCACTTTCTATAAATCAGCTAGCTGAGGGTCATTTTTCTTACCAGCAATCTGATGCATCGAAATAGAAAACAATTCATCAGTTTAGAGCTTCGAATCACATAAAAGGGCTTAAATTCGAAGATTTTCCCATGAAATCACTAGAAAGGTCGTACGAATGGTTAACAAGTCTTACGCTGTGAAGTTTCAGTAGCTTCTCGTTTACTAATTTCTCAAAGACAGGGCAAGCTCCATAGCTAAGTTGAAACACAATAGCAGTCTAATTCATCAATCGAAAATTCAAACAATAATTGTCAGCAGAGAAAAAGCAACAAATATGTACCGTATAAAGCATCGCCCTTCCCAGCATGATCAAACTCAGATGGTGGGTGGTTATGTGGATAGCTTCACCCTTCCTCCCCTCTTGTTCTGTATACAAAAGCCAAGCATGGTACGATGGGTAGAGATGAGATTACATGGATTCCATATCTTTAGAGATGCATAGGATGTAATCGAATTCCCCATTTACCTGATACTCCAACTCTCCGCGTGCTCTCTTTCTTCTTCGCTGGCCTCCTTAAAGAATCTGTCCCCCACAAATCATTGATTAGACATTCAAGAACCATCTTGTTCCCCCAAAGATGAAGCAAAGAACACTTACTTTGCAAGGCCTTTTAGAGCAACATTATCCCTATCGAAGTAGGCATACAGAGCATGGTAAACGTACGACACAGAGTACTCCACACTGAAGCACAGAAAAGGGGGTTTTAATTTTTAATTGCATCAAACACTAATTAAGCTCACTGAGACCTGAATCGAGAGAAAGACTATGAAGAAGTAGACTAGAACTTACTTGATCTGTTCATTAATGGCGCCTTCACAGTCATCAGAATACCTCTGCGAGCGAGCGAAGCGTTATGAGCAATTGGGACCACAAAATCATCCCTCTTCACCTCATCAAACGGTTGAAATACAATGCCAGTCATCTGCACAGAGTCGTTCTGATTCAAAGCGCTGAGAGCAATACCGTCGAAACGCTTCTTCGCCGAGAAATTAGTACCAAGGGCAGAATAAAAGAACCAGAAACGAACTCAATGTGCTCGAGCGTTCGACAAGTGTCCAAGAGAAGGAGAACCCTTAAGCGAAAGGCATGGATAAAGCCGAAATAGCCTCGACCAACATCCTATTTCACTCTCTTCTGCAGATTATCGAAATGGGCAAAGGGATTGATGAATATTAGAGGA
>JAPQWV010002925.1:0-48271 GCA_027422505.1 Craterostigma plantagineum | reverse complement strand
TATTTAAATAGAAAGGTGGTTTTGCTGGCTGTTTTCGTTTGCCCTATCCACTCAAGCTTCGAGCACCAATTATACACAAGCACATGCATGCATTCTGTTAGATTTGATTCTGGGGTCACTGTTGCATTAGATATAAATAGAGGTCCTTCTTGCAAAAAAAACAAAAAGAAAAATGCAAACTTTTCTTTGAAACACGACAGAGCCTTTGAATGCTGGGCCAGTCCCGACAGCTCTCAAATCTTCGAACAATCATAAAAAGGCTTCAGTTCAGTTCAGTTCAGATTACGACAAAACACTTTATTTCGATGCTTAACAAGGAAGACAATATCATGTATGTATGCCTATCTTCGACAAAGGCTTCAAACTTCTGCAATACAGTAACTATTCTCGGCCATCATCTGCAAAGTGAAAAAATCCAAAGCTTTCAGAATTACAACTATGTCACAGCAAAGAGTATATCGGTATGAGTTGCTTGCTACCTTAAAGATGTCCCCGAACATTCCAGGCATGTTGTTTCTGCGTCGAACTCCGTAGAATTTTTCAGCCACGTCATCCATCAACTAACACGTTAAGCAAACATATTAAAGAATTCATTTTTTGCAGGCTGAAATACTAATCATAGGTAAAAGAATATTGCAGCACGGACATACTTCATGGAAGATGGGTTCTCTGTCCAGGCTCGACTTGTAACGCTGTCTAAGGATATTGAAAAGAGGCAAAGCATCCCTCTCCAGCCTGAAGAAGTAATGCAATTATATCAACATGAGATAATGTGGTCATAGGGTTCAACTAGAGATTGAGAAGCTATAAAAGTAACAAGGTTAACATGCAACTCACGTTCTAAGGATGTAATTAACGAACTGCATTAATTCGGAATTGGGGAATTCAATCCCTCGAGATCGAACTTGCTTCTTTGTCTCGTCTACGAGGGCATTCGCATCTCCTAAATTACCTAGAGATATATACCTGCAGATAAAAAATTAAGAAAGTGGACAAGCTACTATTGTTGAGGCATGAGGAAGTATGAACAATCCAAGCAGCTGCTGGCCTAATCCCAAGTTGTACGAGTATCGTTTTCACCAAAATGAATGATTGTCCATAAAGTTCAAATCATGTATACAAATTTGGTGACTGAAGAAACGATGACTTCTGAGAAAAACTAGCCTGCACTTTGTTATGATTAATGAACTTACATAAATACAGCACGTGCAACTGCAAGATCATCTTCACCCGGATAACACTGCATGCAAAATTTGTTTGCTATATAGTGAGGATGATATGAGAAAGCTTCAAGAATCCATGACACTAAGCAAATCATAAATCATCAACGTGTGTGTGCACGTGTTCACCTTGCCCATGAAATTGACTAGAGTTGAAGCAAACTTCTTAGGACTCTTCCCTCGAACAAAATGATAGGACACTTTGGTCATATCCTGCGACAACATAATACTTCTCTAAGCAAGTAGAACAGAAAGGGAACTCAACAAAAAAAAACAGTAAGTAGATGGTAGATTTCTTCCATTACATTTGGATAAAAACCGTAGATTATTTAGCTTACTAATCACCGGGTTGGAATGGTGAACTTTCTAGAACAGCATATGCAATACCCAGAAATCGCAATATTTCAAAGGAGGTCCCGGATAAAGAAAAAGTTTTTCAATCTAATGTTACTCATCAAATGGCTCAACTTAATAAGTGGATCTTAGGTAATATGAGGGATGCAACCCCCAACAGCAAAAGTTAAGTTGCTTGGTTGAAATAGGTTATACATTTCAAAAAAAAAAAAAGAAATTAACACAAAGCGAGGCTTAACAACATGCATACTTACAAAGGGTAGTATTTTATGATTGATCTCCATTTAAAGGTATCAATTGATGATAAATCAGGTATACAGATCAAGCAAGGTGTACAAACCACTTCAGGAGACTCTGAGTAAATGTACTCAGCTAGCATGTCATGGATATCTGGAGATCCGTTCTTATGCTCTCCAAACTCAATAGACCACCTACAGAATAAGATGCAATCATTTCAATGCATTTCAGACTGCATATGAAACAGAAAAACACGAGTTACATTCACACCATCCATCATCCAACCATATAAGAAACCAAACAGCACATTCATCTTCATGTGAAGTAAGAGCAGTGATAGAAATCGAGGATATTTCATTGGGTTGTACACAACATATATGCAACAGAAATGAAAATTGAGAGAATATGGTGTAGATGATGTACTTGAGAGCTGCCTTCAAAAATGACGAACATGACTCTGTACGAAGTTTCGCAGATCCAAGAGCCTCAGAAAGTTGATTCATATCGTCATCATCAGCAAGATCCAAATGCTGGGGCAGAGGTATCCGAGGAAACTTCTTGTAAATTTTCCGAATACGATCTGCAGTTGAAATGTAATGAAACACACACAGCAGTAACAAATTTTAGGTTTTCTAGATAAAGGAGATAGGTTACCAAATTGAAACAGATTAATCCAATTCGAGAACTCCACCCAAAAGGACAAGAATCGCTACGGAGTTAAAAAGTATTCAATCACGATAGACAAACTGACCAAGAGTATCTTCATTGAAAGGAATACTTCCTTTAGTAAGCGTTTCCACAAATAGGACTGCAAGTTCAGCACCACACGTAACCTGAAATCGTGTTTCGATAGCTTATCAACTAGCTGAAAATCAGAAAAAAAAAGTTTCGCAAACTTCGGTTTAGCAGAAAGAAATCTCATACCTGTCCATTTTCTAATTGTAGGCAAGCACCAGACTGAAGAACATCCAACGCTTCAGAGATCCTACCATTGGAAACATACCTGTAAATCGAAAAAAAAATAAACGCTTCAGTTTCCCTCATCTTGATATAAGTTAGTTAATCACATAAGACGCACAAAATCAATACCTCGCACTAAAAGATTTGTACATCTGCTGAGCACCGTAGTAGTTGCCATCCTTCACTACATTCTGGATCTTCTCAATACTCTGCTTCCAAAGAAACGGCACGCATAACAAGATCAAAAAACGCGACGCACATCAAGATAAGTAATTCGAGCTAAATCAGTGAAGGGAGAAATAGTAATTGGTGTTGCTCAAGAAATTAATTACCTCTTGAGCAGGTGCTAGTGTTGTCCGCTTAGCTCTCTCCCTAGACATGAATGCTTGTCAATTCTTTGTGGCGATCGAACGGAAAAACTCCACCTTCGTCTCCTATTCTTGATCTACAGCATCGACGAAGAACACTCGCCACTGAGGGATGCAAAAGTTGCCAGCTCAATCACCAAGATTAGTACGAGTTCCTTTCGATTGGGGCAATAATATATATAAGATTAGTAATTTCATTTTCCACATTAATTCAGATAATTCCGACAATTAAGCTAAGTAAATATGGAAAAACGGTTAAGTATTTTAACTTTTTTAATTAGTCATTATTTATTTCATTTAATTGGAACTGTTATTTTGTAATCCATTTTGACCTGCGTATATTTATCAAGGAATCAAAGCAAACATGTGCTTGTGCTGATTCACCTCTACCAACTTTAACGGAAACCTCTAACACTCAGTAGTTCTCCCAGCGACAGGTATGTATGGATGATTCTGTGGTCCTTCTGTGTGTGTGTGGTTTGAAACGTTCCCATGCACGCTAAGTGTTCGATGTTATTCCTCAGTGAGATGTTTAAAAATTAAAGCTTGAAGCTGTCACCCGTCTTTGTGAAGTTAATTCGTTGGTGTTTGATGGGGTAATTGTACATTGATTTTTTTTTCATGGTTTCATTTGTTAGGACGCCCTTTTAATTTTTTTTTTTGGTGGGAAGACCCTTTATGGAAAGTAGAAGGAGGATAAGGCGGAGGAATCACACGCTTTTACCTATAAGTCGTGCCAGGCAACTCTCCAACACCGTTTCTTGCTGGTATAGAGCAATATATATGATCCAATTTGCCTTCTGATCTTCCATTTCTTTTTCTTGTCTTATGCTTCATTCATAGAACACAAACTTCTGCAACGTATGATTTCGTACTTCTTGTTTTGAAGGTACTGTGACATCAAGTTTGCGGCACTTAACGATCCATTGTTCCATTTCGGCCGTAGACATTCTAGGTTGAGCCTCAATTTTTCTGCATAGCTTTCGTTAAAAGGATGCAATATCTTATAGTGTCTCTCTTGGCTCCTTTTCAGGTTTTTGAGAGTGTGGTTTGGCATGGGGATTGGATTTAGTTTAGCTGCTGTCATTGGAGTGACTGTTGTATGCGACTCACTTATTTGACGTTCATATGTTATTTATGAGAAGAATTTAACCTCCTAGGCCAAAATATTAAATTTGAATTATTTCTTACGATTTGTTTGGCTTGCGCTGGCAGGTCATTGTTTGTGAATTGGTTCGGGCACTTCTGTTCTACACAGGACATGGAGGGACCCGAGACTCCTTCCTCTCTGGTCTGTGTTGCTTTCTATTGTTGCTGCTATTATACTTGAATGCGAGTTTTTAGTGTCTCCTTTGTACCTGTGAGACATCGTGCAAGTTAGCTAGCATGCTTTACTTTAAAATAGGTTGCAATTTGGTGATCCCTGATTTCATGTTGCAGCGTACAATTAACCGCTATATTGGATTTTCTTGTGTTTCCTTTGTTATGGAATACGACTCACTACCCTCAGCAAACATGCTTCCATTATTCTTTTTGTGCAGATTGGTAGACAGAACATCTCACTTTTCAGTGTAGGATACTTGTGTGTATCTTCCATCATCTCCTTACTTGTCCACGAGTTTGGGCATGCTATTGCAGCAGCAAGGTAATCACTCATATTGATTAAGAATCTTAAACTAAAAAATGTATAGCATTTGTTTCTATTTCGACTTCACTTCTCAAACCAAATAGTTGTAGCTGGAAACATACGAGTGAATGATCCTATGCACCTTTTTTTTTTATCGATCATGATGCTTTTTTGTTGTTCCCTACTGCTTAACCATGCTCTTCTCAACGGTGTAGTGAGGGCGTTCAGATGGAGTATGTAGCCGTCTTTTGGGCTATTTTGTTTCCAGGAGCTTTGGTTGCTTTCAATGATGCATTGTTTGGTACCTTACCAAGGCCAGCCTCTCTTCGCATATACTGTGCTGGGATTTGGCACAATGCAGTGGTAAGTGACTTCACCACCAATGGTTCCTTAACTCGCGACCATCTCTCAATGAACTATGTATGTGTTGGTGCTGCCTTGCTGAAACTTATCATTCTCTGCAGTTCTGTGCAGTTTGCACCTTGGTTTTACTCCTCCTCCCATTCATTTTGGGCCCATTTTACGTCTACGGTGGAAGCCCCATGGTAAGTTAAATGAATATTCTCTGGTCATTTGAGTTTTGTGAGTTCTCTTATAGTCAAGACGTGTCATAAACTGGAATTTCTTGCCCCTAAGGTATTGGACGTCCTTACCTTTCACCATTATCTGGCTATCTCTTGCCCCGTGAGGTAATCATATCGGTGGACGGCTTCCACGTTAATAGTGAAGAAGATTGGAAGCGCGTGATCACCTCTTTGTTGAATGAGGAGGCTCATTCTCAACCTGGTGGAATTTTGAACTTCGAAAAAGGCTATTGCATCCCTCATTCGATTGTAGATGAAGAAAGCATCCAAGTTGACTTGAGAGGAAATCGAACATACTGTCCAGGCGAGCTTTCCGCCTTTGCATTCACTCCATGTCTAGATACAGAGGGGTATGTCAATGGAAGCAGAGAAGACTATCTCCCGAGGAGAAGAGAAAAAATTCGCTGCTTGGATCCGAAGGAGGTTGTGAAGCTTAAAAAATGTACCCACAGCAGTTTTTCTGCCCCAAGAAATGAAAGAGGCTGCCTTTGTTCAGAGGTCTCTCTCTCTCTCTCTCTCTCTCTCTCTCTCTCTCTCTCTCTCTCTCTCCAAGCGTTTTTACACTTGTCTGCAGGTTGAATCTTGTTGGACTCCTTTAGAACAGTCAGATCGAAGGTGGGTTGAGATAAAATACGCAACGTTAGAATGTTACTACAGCACTTGGAGAAGTTCGTTTTCAGACATCAAGGAACAAGCTAACAACAACGGTGAAGGAAGCTGCCTTCAGAGTTTTGTCTTTCTTGGTGATATCACATCTGCAGCAAATTCCATTCGTTTGACGTCATATAAACCTCGGGCCATCTCTTTTCCTGCATATCTTCCGAATCTTTTGAAGAAGTTCCTCATATGCTCTTTCAACGTCTCATTGGTGCTAGCTCTTACAAACAGCCTACCTGTAAGCATCTACCTTCAGAATCTTACTATGAATTTTCAGATTTCTTGATAGTTGTCCTTGTTTCTTCTCTGATGATTTCTCGTCCCAGGTGTACTTTCTTGACGGTGAATCTATCGTGGAAGTGATTCTAAGCTACCTTTGCCCCATCAAGAAGCAATCGGTTTTACGTTGGTGCTTAGTTTCTGGAACCGTTGTTTCTTTTAGCTTCATCTTGCATCTAACCTTTTTGTTCCTAACATAATTACTGAATTCTGTCATCCATGCATCTATGTGCAATACTGAAAGAATACTTTTACTTCTAACAAGAGGGCCGACATGTAATGAGAAAAACTCAGCTCTATAATAGATCAATCTGATTCTGACTTGTACTAACATGGCAAACAATTGAGAAATGAACAAAATCTGAATTTTACCAAAAGAGTTTCTATCATTCAGAAAGAATACCGACGTAACTCCCAATATCCCAAACTGCCGGTTCTTAATCCAAATCGATTTTCGGCATAAAGAGTAAATGTACGGCTCAACCTTAAGATTATACCATTGATGACACAACCTCAATTGCACTGCCCAGTGGCCATGCAGCTTCGACTAGAGCGTTTTGATACTTCACCTTTTTCACCAGAGTAATCCCTTGCCATGGATCGAGGCCTGTTAAACAAACACAACAACCCATCAATGGACATTTTGTTGTATTTTGAACTAACGATTTCGACTAGATTCTTAAGTAGCTGGGCCTATGTATCATATTATTCTACCATAATTGCTCGAGTGTAGGTTGCTTACCAAACCCATCGACAAGCAAGGTAAATTGGTAGACCAGGTCCATGCACAAGAATGGGAGGTTATCTTCTTCAACATGAGGATACACAGATTTTGCGTCTGCGAGGCTAGTTCTACACACGCGTTCAGCTGCTTCCAAAAAGTCGTTGGGACGAACTTTTGCCACGGGCAAGCTTGGATCAATAAAGCCGGCCTGACATGCAGCAAAAATTTAGTTGAAATGTCTCGTGGAAATAGAAACACAGTTTGGACCACCAGACTGTATACTGTCCAACCAAGAGAGGGATACAAAGGAAAAGTTTTGTACCTCAGCTGCTCTGTCGAAAAAGAACGAAGCAACGAATAAGTTCTTTTGACCGTCTCCTCCACCACCATTCCACACGCCACCGAAGGTACATTTCATGTGAGTGCATGTTGATTCATTGACTTTGAGAGCCTTAATTGACAATTCTCTGCATTTAGAAAGGCTGGAGCTAGACGACAAGGATGACGCGGGAAAAACTGTTGGGCCGTATTTGTAAGAACCTGCAAATAAGTAGTCAATATATTTTTCGTTCAAATGACTAAAAGCAGACATAAAGTGCTCTAGTAACTGTTTAGAGAAAGTGCCAACTTTTGTCCATTTCAAACAATTTGAATCTAAAACCCAATTGCCATGATCAATGTCATGGACATCCCATCCTAGATAAGCTATGTGAGCAATTTAGTACATGTGCCGGACAAATGAGGAAGTTCCACATCATAAGAGCTACTTTAAGGACTAATCCACAACTAAGTTACTTAAAACGCCATTTTCCATCTATTCATAGTAGCCATTTAGCCTTGCTAGGGAAAATAACCAAGTCCAAATTCATGAAGTGGTGACCTAGAGCAACTTAGCAATACCTTCATAACCAGAAAGTACACACGGATTGCCTGATTCTTCACCAGCCTTCAAAATTTCTGCTCGGGCAGCCAGTAAACCATAATGTAGGTAACTGAAAAGAAAATCCAAAACCATAATGGACTAAAAAAGATCGAAAAATTAGGAGGAAGAAAATGGAAACCAGACAAAAGTATTCTATAAAGCATAAACAATGCATTGGAATCTGATACAAAACGATATCGTTACGTACAAATGACAAACCTGTGAACATAGAGATTATAATTTTGTCCCTTTAAGTACATTTTCTGCACGTATGTTTCCTCTCCGTTTGATAGCTGTGGAGCTTTCGCTGCCTCTGAATCTGATATTGCATATGCCATTTGTACAGAACCACCACCAAGATCAACAACTCCAACAGTACTTGGGTAGTTCTTGCCCAAATTTCCTAATAAATAGTTGATGGTTACCTGCAAAACGAGACAGAATATTGCCATAAAGAACATGTAAATGAATGCCGCTACACCCTGCTCGGTGATAATCAATTTAATCAAGACAGGCAAATCAGGGAAGATAATATAACTTACCCATTGATAAGCACCTTCCTGACTCCCATCTAGTACAGTGACCCAATCAGCCTGGGACTTCAGAGAGCTCTTCTTCAAAAAGTCCCTCACCTTCACAAGAGTTTATAGGAGTAAGAACACTTGACTAACATTTACTAGTAGAGAAAGAATATGGGACGACAACTCTTAAAAAAAAGACGGAGCATGGTAGTTACTGCATTTAGAATTTTGTCGGGTGCATCTCCTTCCAATTGCCTAAGACCAGCAGTAGCCTGATCAGCAACGCCAAGTGAGCAAGCGCATACTAATGTCAATTAATCAAAACTCAGTAAAATATCGGGAAGAATCCTTTACCCCAACACGGACTGGTGTGCTATCCCTCAACTCTTTCGGAACTGCTGCTTCTGCCTTTTCAAGAAGGTCCGACAACGAATTTGCAGCAGCCTCAGGGTCCTTGGCAAATGCACTCAAACCTGGTTTTTTCTGTAACAAAGCCAAAGTCACATGATACAACGTCTTTGTCTTTCAAACTATTAATTTATTATCAACGTTTTCATCATCATCAAAATGCCAAATCGAAGTAAGGACAGGAATAAAGACTCTTAATTTGTATATCGACCCAAACAGATCTATAAGATGGAATGCAATTCACTCACAAGACACTATTATATCAGGTCCTTCCAGAAAGATCAATCAACTTCGCATTGTTAGTCTAGAGCCAGCCAATCAAATCATTCAATTGACCCGTAGTCACAAATGGAGAAATTAATGTACATCACAACACCGACAAGCGTCAAAATTTTCTTTTGAACGAACCAACAAATCATCAATTGCTAATAATCCAAATGTAAAACAAAGCAATGAAAATGAAAATTCTTCACATCGTAACCATTCACTACCTGAATAAAAAGCTCGAGCTCAGTACCCATTGGAACGAGGTCAAGCTTCCGATCAAAAGAAAATACATGAACTCTACTTCCCGAGCTCCCCGCATCGAAAATCACCGCATACTTCTTACCACTCGACGAAAAATCAGGCGAAAACTTTCGCGAGAAGGACTCCGGCGAAGATCCGCCGCTCGAAGGCATAAGAAATAGGACAAAGGATATCAAAAGAAGAGGCACCAAAACCAATAGAATCGTGCCGCGCCATCTCTGGATCTTACTAGAGAAGGACTCCTGCAATACAGAAGATTGCCTGCCTCGTTTCGAAGATTTGTCCATGCTAACTTGCTGGAGCTCCGACGCCGATGGAGATCGATAACGTATGTGGCCGTTTCCTCCTCCTCCTCCCCCGGCGGGCTTTAGCGGCTGCGTCTCCGGTGAGGACTCCAGCTCTTCCTACGGTTCGTCGTTTCTCCTTTTGTACAACAAGGATCACACTATTACAGTAAGAATGTGAATTGAGATCCAAAATCCGACCTGATCTGCTCACGCGTCTGCTTCGTCGAGTGCTGATGGATGAAGACAAGACAACTCCAAGCAAAGTTTGCACTGCACCTCATCGAATTCTTCCTTTTATAGTTTGGGAACGCGACAAAAATAATACAGATTACTTTTTTAACCTTTTCTAAATATTCCGCAAAACCTTTTTCGTTTGCTTCTCAGTCCTCAATCTCTTCATATTTTTACAAGAACCCCTAAACTTTGTTTGTTATTGAAAACCGCAGGCTTTATCTTCTTGTCTTAAATCGTGTAATAATTCGTCAGGCATAGCAATACAATAGCATAGAAAAATAAAATAACAAGGGCCGTTTCGTAGGGAGATAGTTTAGACAATATTAGTTTTAGTTGGGTTTATATAATGGAGGTATTAGTTATTTGATGTGTTTGATTGATGGATTTAAATAATAATTTCGGATATGTTTGGTAGATAATTTAGATGGTATTAGATTTACTTAATTTCAATTACAATTTTACCCTTTGAATTTAAAATATAAACCTCACCTCGTCGTTAGGGTTTTTTTTTCGTCTGCACGCAATAGGTACTCATCTGCGCAGGTTCTCAGTTTTTTATTCACGTCAATTGTATTATCAATACTTTATTTGCCGTTCTATGCCCACATCAATTGTTGTTCGTTGTTTGTATTCAATTGTATTATCAATACTTTATTTATCAATCTGTGCTCACATCAATTGTTGATTGGCTAACAATCCAAGAATCATTATTGCAGCAACATCATCATCTTTGGAGCCTTTTCGGAATCAAACACCTACATGTTTGGCAATTTGAAGAAAAGAAGGAGAATGCATATCGTCATGCATAGTCAATTCTCGATGAAACCAGTCAAACATGAAATGCATCAGTGTACGAAATCTAAACTACTGATCTGATGACCTTAGATAAAGACACATAGTTCCGTGAATAAGAAAAGTTATATTCAAACAAGATTTTGCATCGGTGTCATTCACTAAATCATAAAGAAGATTGCCTTTAACACATAACCCGTTATTGCAATCACTAAAAAAGAACACAACGGACTCAACTTTGTCAAGAGCAACGCTGGGACTATCATTCGCTAATTGATAAACAAACTGATCAAGATATATTTCCCTTAATTCAGACCACCCAGTACTGAGAATTTCAAAATAGAACGCACAGTAAAACATATCTTGAATGGTAAGAATTTTGTTTAAGAAATAAGCATACCTTTCAAGCTTCAATTGGGTGTGTGGGCTTTTCTCGTTGCTAGGACGGGCCCCAGTGGTCGATGATGATGTAGACGCCTCGCCGACGATGTGATACTTGCCGGATGACGATCTTTGGTGAATCGATTATGGTGGGTGAGTGAGGTTGTCGATGATGAAGATAAAACTAAAAAGAAATTGGTTTAGAAGATCCGATTAATGAAAAGGGTAAAGTAATGAATAAATATTAAGGGTAAAGTTGTCCAAGGAGCTTGGTATTAAATAAAGGTAGGAGGGGGCTGATTTATTTAATACTTAGGAATGTATTAATAGGGTATTATTTAAATCTTACCTTTAAATAAAGATTCCAACCAAACATTACTTTAACTAATGATATCCCTCTAATCCCCAAATGCTCCCAACCAAACACACTTCAAGGAACATATTGATGAGTACGTTGACCATACGCCACGAAAAACTTATTGGGGGCAGATAGATAAATTTGAGTAGTTGTGGAGGTGGAAGTATAATAACGCTAGTCGTCAGAAAATGTGAGAATAAACGAGGTGCAGCTGAAATCGCCGAACAACGCAAACAGAGGCGCAGAGCAGAGCAGAGTGGAGGAGAAGAAGACCACGGCCGAACGGATCGGAATCCTACGGCTGTGGTTGATCGGATTTCGCCGGAGTTCAATCCGGAAAAATGAAGGGAGCCCTCACTCTCGTTGCTTCTGTGGTCGCAGCGGCTTCTGTTGCCGGGATCGCCGTCATTTACGCGCCGACGAGGTATTTACCGATTAACCCTCTTCAACTCTGAGAAACCGATGTTTGATTTTCTTTTTGGGAAAGCTAAGCGCGCGTTTTTGTGTGCTGAAGGGCAAATCGGGAATTTAGTTCGGATCTCGACGGAGGCGGAGAAGATGAAGAAGTACTCGCCGAGATTCGATGGGTTGAGGTTTATCGAGACATTGATCACTGCTCACAGGTGATGAAAAGGGTCTCATTGGCCGAAAATTTCTCCTCCTCCATTGCTTATGGATTGGTAGTTTTCCAATTTACCTTCTGTGGGTGTGGCTTTTTGTTTTCCTTTTGAGTTTATCAATCAATCAATTCGACAATTTTGTTGCTTTTTCCTTCAATTGCTTTCTCTCCCTTTTCACTCAATAGCAAGCATTGTACGGCATTTCTTGTGATGATTGCTTCCTCTTGATGAATATTCTGAAACGTAGAAAAAGTTGTAATTTTCCCAAAGCTGTCGATTTGTGCTAATGTGGCTGCGATATTGATCGACCACTTTTTCGCAAGGCATTCCTCCAACAGTCCATTGTTATGGGCGATTTTCCGGCGAACCATACAAATATATGGCCGTTGGCCCACCTAAAATTTTGTAATAATGATTTAGCAACGTTCCATTTCTTCCTTGAGACAAAGACAAGAACAATCCGATCAGTCACAGTTCACAATGACGGGGTACAGCTGTCACTCTACTCTGTGTGTAATGTGTGTGTGTATGATTAGTCAATTCAACCCGACAATCATCAACTAGTTATCTACTCCGTAGTAAAAAAAAATTAAAAAAAAAAGGTCAATTTGAGCAATTAATTCACTGTGGACTGTGGAGTATGGACTAGCTATTATTATATGGTAATGAATAAGTATTTACAGCAAGCAAGCAAGAAAAGAAAGACATCATCTTTTCTTTCCCACTTGCTCTGTTTTTTCTCTGCTTCCTTAGCCTCACTCACTCACCCTCACTCATTCACACACACACACACACACACTGTCACCTACGTGGCCATGGAGTTCTCTTACCTCCACCACCGCCGGCGTTCTTCAGCCGCCTTTCTACACCTTGTCGCCGTCGTGTTCCTCATCTCAGTATGTGCTACATTCCGAGGGGCAGCTTCACTAGGCATCAACTACGGCCAGTGGGGAGACAACCTTCCGTCGCCGTCCTCCGCCATACCTCTCATCAGATCCACCGGCGCCACGCGCGTCAAGCTCTACGACGCCGACCCGAAAGTCCTCAAATCCTTCGCCGGCACCAACCTTCAGCTCATCGTCAGCGTCCCCAACGAGTGCCTGGACAGTATGTGCGACCCATCCCAGGCCCTCGACTGGGTCAAGAAGAACGTTCAGGCGTACCTCCCGGCGACGAAGATCACCACCGTCGCCGTCGGAAACGAGGTTCTCACCCTCAACGACACTTCTCTTTCCGACAAGCTCCTGCCGGCGATGGAGAACATTCAGACCGCCATTGTCCATCTCGGCCTTCAGAGCCAAGTCCAAGTCACCACCGCCCACAACCTTAGGATTCTCGACACCTCCTACCCGCCTTCCGCCGGCGTGTTTAGGAAAGATCTGGCAAAAAAGATCGCCTGCGTCTTAGACTTTCACTGCAAGGTTGGCTCGCCGTTCTTGATAAACGCCTACCCATACTTCGCTTACAGATCGAACCCCAAGCAAGTATCCTTGGATTTCGTTCTTTTCGAAGGGGATGGAATCACCGACCCAGCAAATGGTCTGCACTACGACAACATGTTCCACGCCCAGGTTTAGTTCATCTTTCCAACTCTCAAACATTGCCTGTAAATGTAATAATCGAATGCTGGGCTGGCAGTGCTAAAAATCTTATCTTTGGCACAGATCGATGCGACCCATTCTGCAATGGAGAAGATGGGCTATAGAAACGTGTGCTTGCAAGTATCTGAGACGGGCTGGCCTTCGAAGGGAGACTCAGACGAAGCTGGGGCGAGCCCAGAAAATGCGAGGAAGTACAATGCGAATTTGCTGAAGTTGATATCTGAGAAGAAAGGGACTCCTATGAGGCCAAATGCTGATCTCAATGTTCATCTCTTTGCGTTGTTCAATGAGAACAAGAAGCCCGGCCCTTCCTCCGAGAGGAACTTCGGGCTTTTCAAGCCCGATGGAACGCCCGTCTACGATTTGGGATTTAAGGTTTCGACGACGACTACACCGCCGGGAAACAGCGCAACTCCTTCGGTGTCAGCTCCATACATAGGTTCTCCTTCGGATGGATACTTGTCGATTGCTGATGATGCTACTGCTGTAAGTTCTTTCATCTTTCACCACGGAAATGCTGCTATGTTGTGTTCATCTGATTCAGATTTTTCAGCATTCTGTTTCAAACGTGATGGAATTAGTGGTCGTCTTCCCTTTCAAGTGGTAATAAATGAAGGTTTTGATGATGAGTAAGAGTAATGCTGTAAGTTAGGTCTGTGGTAGTTGCGTGTCATTCTTGAACAACAAAGCGCATTTAAGTACTTGTCGGAAATGGTTAAAAGCATATGAAAATATATGTACCATTCGACTTGAAAGTGAGTCAGTTAGGTGATAAGGGCTGTAACTATGTCTTTCTATCTCGGATATTGCAAGATACAACTTCTAGTGAGTAAGAAAATTGTGAGCAGATGTAATAGCAATAGTTTTCTCAAGCTTGTGTTATGGAAATTGCAGGAAAGACTCTCTCTTTGGAGGCTGCTACTACCTTCCATTTGCCTCATGGTTACTACGCTTATCAACTCAATGCAGCTCTGAGCTTACGCCAAGAAAGACCGAAGAAACATTGGAAGATCTGATCTGAGAGCTATCTGCCATCCATTAACATTCTTTTCGGAAACTACATGTTTGTTCTTCCTCGAAACCCTTATTATCAATAATGCATGATGGATCTACAGATAAGTGTATCTCTAAATCCATGTAAGTTAATCCGTTCAATCATGCAGATACAAGCTGAGCTGCCATTTCTATTTCCTTAGTTAACTAACTACTTTTCTTTTAGGCTGGCAATTGTCCCTTTTTTTGTCTGTATCCCAGTAACCCTTTGTCAACTATGATAGCTAAGCATATTTAAGCATATGATCCATAGGAAGAAATATAACTCGGTAATCAGTATTATCAACAAATGATATTCTAACATTAAAGATGCAATACAAGTTACAACAACATATTACAGATCCTTAAAATCAGGCAAAAACAATCTCACGCTCTGTTCTCAGCTACAAATGGGGCACAAAACCAATCCATTCTCATTACAGTCGCCACACCTCACCACTGAATCATCTTTCTTATTCTTCTTCTTCTTCTTCCCAAGATCGTCAACCTCTTCTTCGATCACAAGCTTACAACTTCCATGGCAAGTAAAGCATGGCAAGAACCCAACTCCACCGCAGCCATCGCAGGCAAAGCAAGCTCCGCCGATCGACGGAGAAGAAGACTTAGTCGGCAGCCCTTTTACCAATTCCCAAACGCGCCCTTCCTCGACTATCCTCATCATCTCATCAACGCCTCCAACGTACCTACCCTTAACGAAAACTCTAGGAGGTATGAGCTCACCCTTTGGCTTCCCTTTCATCAGATCTCTGAGCTCTTCCCTAAACCCTCGATCCATCGAAATGTCCCTTTCGCAGACTACGATTCCAAGCCCGCGAATGGCAGATCTCACTGCATTGCAGTCCTCGAAAGTCTTCCTCACGCCACGCAGCGAAGTTGAGTACATCACCACCCTTTCTTCCCCGCCTGGTGGGCAGAGCCGCTCGAATCTTTCGAGATAGACGCTGCCGCCCACGTTTGGGTTCTGATTCTCGTCGGTGGGGGGTGGGGCGACGGCGCCGTCGCCGGCGAGAATCGTCTTCTTAGGGTGGTGGGAATGTTGAATCGGAAGCTGGGAATGTGGTCGGAATCGAGGCCGCGCATGAGTTCCCACGAGTTTATGGTCTCTAAAGGCGCTTGCTTTTCTTGCTTGTTGGCTCCGTCTTCCGCCCTTTCGTGCCTCAGCGCGCGTGGCTCGGAGAGTATTGGGCTGGGGAAGAGAGAGCCCAGGGTTGTCCGCGGCGGCGGCGGAGTCGATTGGGCTGGTGGTGGGACGGTGACGGTGGGTGCGGCAGATGAATGGCCGTCGAGGGTGGTCAAGAGGCCGTAGGTGGTGGAGGTGAGGGAAACGATGTGGTGGCTGAAGCTTATCTGTGAGAGCTCTTCGTCTTGGTTGAGAAGTGTCGAAGAAACGCAGCCCATGTCTTTGATTTGAACGATGATGACGACGACGATAGATTTGAATCTGAGGGATAGGGAAATAGGGTTCGTTTTCTTGTGTTTTTACATTCGATTTTTGAAAATCGAGCTCTGCAGTAAATATGCGTATGAGTAGTTTTTGGGCCGATTTTAGCGCTCAAAATACTTTTTGCTTTATTTGAATCCTAAGCTAAGCTAAGCTAATATGTTTTTGGTTATTATCGAGGCAAAAAAAGGTGGCCATTGTGAGTTATGGCTGGGCTTGAGCATTTTGTTTAGGGAAGAAAGATGTCCAAGTATTCAAACTTTGGTTTCAAATTTTCAAGCCTAGTTTCCGTTGTCGAGTTTATTCGAACAATCGACTATTATTAAGTACGAATAGATCAATCAGATACAGAAAACAATGCCAAGAACGTACATATATGCGTTGGTGAACATATACACTTTGAACAGTATCTAATCTACAAATGCATGTGTAACAGATACCTGCAATTCTCACATAAAGAGCATTTAAGCATAAATAGCGAGCGTCACACCTCCAAGCAGCTATCCGAGTAGTTTTGTAAGATTCAGGCGTAAAACTACGCCTGAGAGTTCATTGAATTTCTGGGCCGGCAAAACAAATGCTGCCAAGTCGAGGGAAAAGCAGCCAAATGAGACCGATCAGCTTAAATCAAAACCAGCTTCAGAACTTATTGCGTAAACCAACTTCTGCTCCATTTGCTGCTTGCTGTGTATGTGTTCGCACAGATACCAAACTCAGTTTACGATAATAACTAGTGTGTGATAGTCCATGTGCTTGAGATAGAACTGAAAGTGTTTTATTATTACCTTCGGTAAGGAGGAAGTTTGAGAAGATTCATGCACGTAGCAGATGTTGGTAGCCTATCAACAGCTTCATCAGATGCATCGCCAGCAGTTCTATGTAGAGTTTAAACGACGAAAACGAGTCAGAAATCGAAGGTGTTTATAGCAAATAGCGAGGATGGATAAAAACTTTGGCTCTACCTCTGTATGCAGAAAGTAGGTTCCAAATAATTAAAGCCAAGCAAAGGTCCTCGAGAGCATCCAGTAGCAAATCTGACAGCACAGTGAGAAAATAAATGAAGGAAAAAGTGAAGCTTATGGAGGAATACCTTATTTGAAAAGAGAAAAAGAGCTTAGTTATAACAAGGCATACTTGAGAAATTTCCTCTGATTTTCCAAGCTGAGGTTCTCGATAACTTCCCAGAACATCTTAATGACATAGTGATCCTGACAAAGAAGATGCTCCATGCTTGTTAGTAGATAAACAGGGGAAGAAACATAGCCTGGCTGTCGATGGCGATATTTAACTAAGGTAGGAATCAAATGCAATGGAGAAACTTTATCGAGTCGAGTAGAGAATGTCAAAATGCAATTACGCATAGAAATGCCTAAAAGCTTACCTCATGATAGCCACCGGTATAATTAGTGTTATTTCGGAGATCTTGAAGATTAAATCCATCAGCCGCTCCAGATATTAGAAGCTGGGGTGAAGGCAAAAATTTATTTCAGCTATTATGAGCTATTTGGGGAACATCTGAGAAGCTTATGCTACTATTTATTTGGTAAAAGCAATTGCAATTCATGTGCATCCAACATTGAATTGAATTCTTATAAAATTGTGGAAACCTGAAAAAAATTTGCACAGAACAAAGTACTTGACAAAAAAATTTTGCACCGAACAAGTACCTGAAGTTCCTGCTCATTGAACATGTCAATCCAATCTTTTTGAATAAGCCGCTGAAAACCTCTCAGAAAATGAGAACTCTGCTGACGTATCTGCATGAAAAAAAAAAAGACATCAGTTACAACCTTGAAACATGTAATAATTAATCTCCAATTTCCATCGTGTATATCTCTATTGTTGTGTACTTCATAGAAAAATAATATAAAGAGGGATAATGTGTATATTATTGAACAAACTCTACCTCTTGAATAGATGTGTAAAACTGCGAGCTTCAAAATCAACAACCATAACACAGAATGTTTAATTACCTGAAAATTCAATCGGTGGTTTGCTACAAGATGAATGAATTGAATGACATTTTCATTAGTGACTTTGACGTTTTTTCCTCCAGGAATGAGCTCTTTTTCAGATTGCTCCCCATATTCATTATTCACAATAACGAAGTACAATTCTAAATCAGATATGTCGCCCTTGTAATGCTGCAAAACATCAAAAGTGAGCCAATAATTTCATTTAAGTGAATGAGTTCCGTCAGAAATGAAATTTCTCCCTCATCAAACACTGCTTGGGGAATATGTTACCCAAGCCAAAATAGCTAATCAATTCCAAGAAAAACTATCAACTTTTTCAATTGATAGCTATAAAAACATGGTGGCAGTCCTAACATATTCAGGTAATTGAAAATATTGATTGTGACAGCACTTTCAAATACGCTCCAAATCTTAGTGTGTAATTTACTCCTGTAGGAAACCATGGCCGATTTTCGTTGAAGTTAATTATTACTCTACATATCTACAAAGAATGATGCGAACACACTGCATTTAACGCACAGATGAATACCTTCAGGAAAATAAGATGTCGATACAATTCTGGATCCAGTGAGGGCAAGTCATTCAAGTAGTTAAACCTGATTGTTGAGAAAGAGAAAAATACCTGAATCAATAAAACATGCGGTGACAACCAAGAATAGGAGACAGACTAAAGCAATCCAACAACAATTTATGCACAATCATCATTCGCTCACAGATTGATTTTATACTATAATCAAAGTTAACCATATAGGAAAGATAAAGCCCTCAACATAATTAATTACAGGCGATAAGCTTTCGTACATATAAAAGGTTACTCAAACCATAGAACAGTAAACTAAGTCCACGTACATATAATACAAGTATATTTAGCACACTCAATGTGTGTGCTATAATAAATAAATATCACGCATTAATCTTAACTAAAAATAGAGGGGCAAATAGTAATTAACTAAAGGTAGCGGGTGATTTTATTTTAATTTTTCTAATAAAGCTTAATTGACAGACCATACTCACCGCTCACCCTTAATATAATAGAATAGATGATAATATCAGATATGCACTTACTTCTGCTTCAATTTGCTTAAGAAGAATGTAGCAAACGGTATATCAACCAGAATGCCCTCAAACATTGCCTGTGTAAATAAAGGAGGTTACTATATCAAGAAGTCTCGAAGACATGAAAAAAAAAGAACCCAACAAGCAGTTATATCATTATGATAAGAGATCAATCTAACTTCAATCATTAGAAACATGAAACTGGTTATGTGTCATTCCCGAACTTGATAAATCAATAATATATATGGTTGCAAAAACATTTTTAAATGAATACTGGAAATATTGTCCAAGGAAAGAGGTTGCGTGCCTTAGCAAGAATAACTCCAAGAAACTGAAAATACAGAAGATGCTGTTCATGTATCAGTCCAGATCCAGGATTGGGGTAGAGGAGGTGATCCACAGTTTCCTGGAAATGTCATTTCAATGCAGAGAATTATATAAGTCTATCGTGATGCCCACAATATAATGATAAATAGTACGTGATGAAATCACGACTCTCTTTTTCGGACAAAGAAACCCACTGCAAAACTCAGTCCAACTAAAGGCAGCCTTATGCCATCGAGAATTAAGAAAAGAAATTGCAGTGCAGACACATACAAGATGTTTGAAGTTTTTAACGTCTATAAAGTTCAAGGAGTTTGAAATATGATGAAAATTTGAATGACAGACAGGTAAAAGATTTTAAATTGATCGTACAATCTGTAGTTGCAACCTTAAATAATCCATATTGGACGTCAAAGGCTGCGCGAGTGATATTCTCCATAAAATCTTTGAATATTCCTCCACCATCAATACCAGCCTCCTCAACTCCTAGCTCATTAACAAAGGTTATACGAATCTGGAAACCTCGCACCAAATAATGAAGAGTTATTAACGAAGGAATTACGACAGTAGAAGCTACACCGCAAGTCAAGAACACATATCCAGATCAAAAAAAAAAGTGACATACAGCTCCTCGAAGATCCTCTTCAGCTAGCGCATTCAATTGGCTAAAAGCATCCTCCAAAATATGATCTCGTCTTATTTTAAATCTGCTCCTTGCAAAAAGGCCTTGACCGCTGTTTCTTTCCTTTAATGTTGCTAGTTGTGACTACAAAATCGAATTTACCAGTCATGCTGGATAAAAGAAAGGCAAAAATTGGATGAAAGAAATGGAACTTTCAAGGAAGTTTCACAGAAGGCATAACATCTTTACTGTTTAGCTAGATAACACTTCTAGAAAGTAAACCTCACATTATATATTTTAGCCCGGCTTGTGAATGGAACTAAAAAGGGAGCTCGTTTCAGGATGTCACTCGCTCTGGTGTTTCCTGTCATTGCCTGACATTTTTTCAAGAGCAATCGTAAGACACTATTGATTTACATAAATGAACCACCAAAACAAGCTATTACCTGCGAAAAAAACGAATCATTGGCACCATCAGCATTGAAGTCACTAGGGGGGGTAAATTCCCGTCTGTTATTCCAGTCTTGCAACTGTAAAATGTTACCAAGTCAGTCTAATGAGTGCATATTTCATTTTACATTGTTGCGGCTGAGAAAATGACCAATAGATAGAACTAGAAAGGGAAAATTGCATTCTGTTGTAAGACCTAACATACCTGTGACATGAGTTCCGAAGCAACCATGCAAAACCTATGCTGAAGAAATTCCACAGGGTGACTCTTCATGGAATTTGCAGAATTCGAAAAATTGAGTGTGGCAACTGGGTTCAGCCAAAGAATATGCCACAAAGCCTAAGCAAGGAACAATGGAAGATTAGGACTCGACTTACAAGATGCTTCTCATTATCTAATCCCAGAATCAGAGTGCTAATAATGTCCACAACACCTATCGTAATATAGCTTTGAGAGTCTTACCAAAGGAATAGAGAAATAGAGCAAGCACAAAATGAATAAAAACGTTGGCAGCTTCAATAATCGCATTTTGATTTAAATTCACAGAGTAGAATTCTGTACATCATTGAGTAGCAACTAATCTTACTATTTCGCGATCATTTTGCAAGCAATTGGCAGAATCTAGGAGGTTCCTGCCACATAATTTTAAACCCCGTCCAGCCAGTTGGACTTGCAATTTTTCGAATCACAATACAGGCAGAACATTATTTGTTGCACTAACATTGTGCATGAGAAGCATTGGAGCAGAGCAGTGTTCGTAAATAACCAAAAAAAACCATCCCAAGTCCTAATGGTAAGCTTCCGATTTAAGAATGCAAACTGACTTTTACCTGTCTTAAGATGACAATTAACAGTCTGATATCCACCAGTGATAGCGGTTTCTCCTTTTCATAGAACTCCTCATTGTCAACAACCGTTAGCATGTGTCTAAGCAAGAACAATAGATCATTAAAAAAGAATCGCCAACAAGCTTCATGAGGCAATAGATACGGAATCAATATAAGACATGACAAATACCTACTTGTAAACAGGGCAAAAAGCAGCTAAACGGTAATACCCAACCAGGCGTCTCCATAGGCATGTGAGCCGATTGCTTAGACAAAGAAGACCAGGTATCACTTTCCTGGCATTTCTTTATAAAATTCCATAAAACAGGCACCAGCTCCGTCCTAAATGCTAGGACCGTGACAAAACTTTCTATGGGCAAAATACTGGAGCTGATATGCAAAAAGAGAACACGTTGCACCAATAGTAGCAACTTCTTCAGAAGAGGCCCTGCCCTTGTGTGGATTTATAAGAGAAATCTCACTCAACAGTACATTTGTCTGCTCGAGGAAAAACGTCAAAACATATTACTTGTAACAATCGAAAGCATGTTATGCAAAACCAGCAGCAGGTATGATGGTTGCATACCAATTGCAGGAAAAACCGTGAATCCAACGCATTAACAATTTGTTGATTCAAATCCTTATTAAGTCTTAATGCTGCTGATTCATCGCCAATAATCATATCATCTTCATCCATCATGGAATCTGAACAAGTTGAAAAGAGAAATCAAGAATCAGATGATCAACATTTATATCATACAGACAGATGAACCCAACCGAAAAGTAAAACAAATAGAAAGCATAAAACTGTATGTGTATACCTCCAGAATTCGATGCCTGAAGAGTTGGCAGTGCTTGAAGCAAGAATGTCGTGACTGTAACAAAATCTATAGCCTGATGAGATAGAGATGATAAGCAACCTTTCAGAAATCTCGTGATATAGTACAAAATGGAGGAAAAGGAAAAAGGATACTTCAACTATTATCAGCTCAAAATTTCTACTCTGGAGTATCTAAGATTCATGTAGGAGCCAGATTTCATAAAATTTAGAAATTGTTAAGATCTCGTGCATTTGGGGATACTAAAACTGTCTCAATAGAAGTGTTCCATAGTGATTTTTTGACAAATTATGGGGATGACGAGCACTGCGTTGAATATATCATATGTTCTATTTTATTCTTTAATGCATTTCTCCTTTCTAATAGCTTCAGAAAGAAGCTCAACTGATTAGTTCGGCAGCATCGAAAATGAATATATATATATATATATATATATATATATATATATAATAACTGGAAATTCACTTCACCCAAGCAAATGAACCGTGTCGCTTAATAGCCGTTCCAGAAGCTTCCAGTAGATTTCCTAGAAGACAAGCATAACTTGGAAAATCACTTGATAAATCAGCTGGCAGAACATTCGTGTAATCTTTCACATATAATGTGGTCTGATGGATATAGTGCTGACTCAGTCCTGGTGCAGCAAATGTCTGGAAATGAAATCATTAATAAAAGTATTGTGAACGAAAATTTGGTAAACTCAATACTCTTAGTGGACAAAAACATTAAATGTTTTGGCTTAAAGTGACAGATGTCTGCGTAACATGACTATTTGAAAAAGAAACATGTACATTCAAGGAACCAAATATGTACATGGTAAACATATCAATGAAGTTATTGAAAAAGAAAACATACCTCCTTTAGATGTGGAAAGAGCTGCCACAAGAAAGGGATTGATAGGATTTGAGATGAAAAGCTCCAACGAGGATCAGTATTCAAACAAGTACAGGATTGTTGTTGCACATGAGATATAACGAGGGCGAGAACTCGCTCCAATAAAGACACGGTCCTAAAGGCTTCCTGCACCACTTAAAGCAGGTTAATCTACCACTCAAGACTGTTGATCCACTCGATATGATACCATAAAATTCTAGAACAAGATAAAAAGTCTGCAGCACCTAGAAATGCTAGTAATCTAGTCTTATGGAACTGCAATTAATCTTGTTGGAATATACACCAAGGAACAATCACATTCTCATCACAGCAGTTGGGACTCCCTTGACTCCTATTTGCACCACACAATGTACTTACACAAAACTTACGTCAAAACATCACATAAGAACTGTATATGCTGTCGATGTTGTCTAATAGATAACCGGTAAAACAGTCATGTGGAGTAAGAGAAGCGATGACAGAAAACTAACTGATAGATTCATCTGATAGCATGGAGGACATCAACCTGTGAATGAGCAGAAAGAGTACCTTTCCAATGAGAATTATTTCTCTATACATGGAGTAAAAATTTTTTCGTGACAAATAGCATATGGTGCGACAAGCCCAAGGAAGCTTCGGATCGATCAACAGTATAATGGTCTGTAGCAAGACATTTGACGGCCCGTTGGAGTTTTCCGATGAAGAAAATAATTGATCTTTTAGCTGATTTCTGTGGGTGGCGAAAGGAGAGGACGGATTAGAATAAAATACCAACATAAAAAAGTCTGAACCAAAACAATGGTTAAGATAGCTGAAAAATCAGAGGCCTACATGAGACAAACAGGAACTCTTAATGGTGATAAGGAAATTAAGAAAAAAAATATCCCAGGCCAGACCTATTTTCATAGATAGCACGGATACAAGAATGTGAAAGACGTTTCACCCTGTACTCCACAAGATGCATATTAGAAGAGTAGTCAATGCCAGCAAACAGATTTACCATCTCCCCAGCTGCAAGATGAAAAAACACACACAGGTAAAGTGTGCAAAAAGAAGCTTATGAGTGAAAAAGAACCAGAAATATCAGATGCAAGAAAAATGACTGCAACATCTCATGAGTCATGAGCAGATCTACGAGAAGCAATAGTACAAATCCAATTTCACACTTCACACGTACATCACATGTTCCTACATGCATCAAAAAAGAAATAACAAGGGCAAACTCACCATTATCATTAACAAAATAAGGAGCAGCCGACATGTCTCCACCAGGGCAGAAAAGTCAGCTGCATATTTTGGGTTGAAGAAAAATAGAAGCTGCGAGAGAAAATCAGAATCTACACCAAAACACTTCCTGATACAGCAAATGAGGGAAAAAACTCAGAGAAAGTAAAATTGACAGGTAAATAAATCGCTTATTGGATGACTCTAAAACTGTAAACTGGAAGCAGTCTGCATTCCAATATATATCTAACCACGTGAAGCACATAAAGTCCAAAAAACCCATTAAAGTAATCCAAGAGATGGTCAAGTCAATAACTTACCTATTAACATCTCGAAAGTTTTGCCCGTAGGTTGAGAAAAAAGCTTCACGGATTTTGGAACGTTCAGCCTCCACTACTCTTCTTCCTCTAAAACATTTCTGCAAGAAGAAATTCCAATTTTTAGCAAGGAAATTTAATTGCCCGTCTCACACAAGCATGATAGGCAGATTCACGTGAAATATGACAGAGAAATTCATAGTAAATCATGTCCATTGATCCCGCAAATATCCACTGCACAAGAGGAGTTTGTTTGCAAAGGGAAAAAAATGGTGAATTGCAATGAGTAGTAAGGAAAACTTAATGAATGTCATCTAATTTATTCCTCATTAAGGTCTGTGTTACAGAACCAACTAAAAAGTAGCAGTATTGATTAAACTACCCGGTGAATCTGTTTATTAATACATTACTAAGCTACTGAAAGACAATTTTTGAGATGCAGAACTTCAAGATAACAGAACCATTCGGAGAATTCAAAGCAAAGGAATGGCACCAAAAAAGGTTCCAACTCCTCAACAACGACACCATGCATAATCACAGTTCTATTAAATGGCACCTTCTTTCCCGCGTGAATTAGCTTCACAATCAAGAAATCTCCTCTAAAAATTCGTAAACGAACAAAGAAGAAAAATGGATTCTATCAATGAACCCCAAATCAATGCTACAGTGCAAACCACCAAAGCTAACAAATTACACATAAAAGAAACAACAAAACACTAATAAAATCGAAAGAAGAACGGGAAAAAGAAAAGAATATGAGCATGCCTGAATTTTCAGAGCAGCAGATTTCTGCTGCCGCAGCAATAGTCGTCGGTTCCTCTCCTGATGCGTTTGTTCAAGAAGCTTCTGACGGTCCCTCTCCTTCGAACTACGACCACCCAAATCAACCTTTTTTCGCGCCGAAGGATCGCCGGAGAAAAACATTCCCGATGCCACCCGCTTCTTCGTCTTCGTCTTCGCTTTCTTCTTCTTCTTCCACCGGCGAGCAGCGATTTAGCTTAATCGTTGTCCCAAACCAGAAATCCTAAAGACTGATGCAAAGCCTGATACTTTTCTTGAAAAAGAAGCTGAATTCGTGTTGGAAATATGACCCCAAGTGCTCTTCGCTCGCTGTTGAAGAAAACGAAACACGGTAGTAAAACTAAAACTTAGTTCTTCTTTTTGTTCTTATTATATTCTTATGTGGGAAGCAGCTTCGAACTTTGGGAAGAAGCTTCCAAAATCATAGAGATTGATATTTGGGCTATAATTTTATGAGCTTTTATTCAGGCCTCCATTGCTGGCCCATTAGTATTTAAAATTGAGTAATAATTTTAAGGAAATTTCCACACTTTTTTTAATTGGTGCACATAGTATCAATTACGAGAGGTACCCACGTGCTTAAAACTTTTTCAAATGGTATCCAACGTATTTTTCAATTTCAAATGGTGCCCATGTATTTAAGCCTATTCTAATTGGTGATTTCAAGGTCGGTACCCTTAACGTATAACGTCGTGATTTTAAAAAGCTACAAATATCTTTTTTTAGTCTCCAGAATTCTATTAGCAACTAACGAGGCTTACACCTAGAATTCGATTTCCGTCATTAAAATCACGACGTCATACGTCCTGGGTATCTACTTGAAAATACATTGAGCACCATTTGAAAAAGCCATTAATACAGAGGCACCAACTAGAACTGAAAATTACTTTGGGTACTAGTAGAAAAAGTCTTAAACACGAAGATACATTCTGGAATTGAAAATAATTTTGAGCATCCACAGAAAAACCTTAAACACAGGTAGACCTCTCAAACGGGCCGGCGGGGCAGGCCGGCCCGTAGCCCGCCAAGCCCGCCCACTGGCGCGGGCTAGCCTGCCAACCGGCAGGCTTAAGAAAGCAAGGGCCGCGCCTGCCCACTGGCGGGCTGCAGGCCCGGTGGGCTTAGCCAGCATAAATTAAAAATAAAAAAATTAAAATCAAAAAAAAAAAAAAATATTTAATATATTTCACTTCAGAAATATTAATTAATTTATCTTTTAATTTTAAATTATAAAATCTTACCAAAAAATATAAAAAATTATATAATTTATATAAAAAATTATATAATTTATATAATATATATTTATCATTTAATATATATTATTTATTATTGGCGGCCAGCCCCGGGTAATATTGTCGGCTCTAAACACAGGGCTACCAAGTTGAACTTGACTAATTTTTATTTGTTATATTCATTAAATTAGGTAGACACAAAAAATTATTTATTATTATTTCTTTGGGCCATATTTGAAGCCCACAATTTTGCTTATTTGGGTCGTAGCCCGCCTTTTCGCTCCTATCTATAATCTATTATATACTTCGACTATATGATGGCACACTTATATATCCAAATATATTATCATATGTATATGTCTGAGTCTGACGGCACGTACGATTTAGGTTTTGGGAAAATGCGTAGAGCTGACTGCAATTTCATAATATGATTGCCGCCATGTAAACTTTTTTTTTGGTTGAAAAATCAGACAATCCACTGTATATATTATATTTATATATATATACTTGATTCATTATGTTTTTCTTTGATTTATTTCCGTATAATCAGCCAATTAGCAAAAGTTTTTACTTTTAGAAAGGAAGTCTAATGATTCGGTTGGGAAGGGAAAAAGTCAGTGGCGAAGATGATTATAATCCCATCCCATGTTACAATGTTACCAAAAAGCTGAAGAATCTTCGGCCTGCTAGAAAAAAAAATTAAAAAAAAAATAATAATAATAATGGACCCTCTAAAGTCTAATGCTTGTTTGATACATTACAAACATTCATATTTCAAAAGTCTAAATATTTCTATATTATATATAAATAATTATATATATATATATATTTGAAAGCCCTAGTCCACACATCTATCTGTTGAGAATATGAATGAGGCTAAGTTGTGCTAGCCATCATTGTTTTTGATTCTTTTATGTCTTGACTTATTCAACATAATAATAATAGTAACATTACAATTTTATTATTAACATGGTAGGTGATCCAAATATCAAAGGCTAAGCTGCAAAAAATTTGCAGAAAAAAGCCAGGGGACCCTATTTTTTTGAGAGAGACATTTCATTTCAGTATTTCAGTTTCTCAGGTACACCTTATTGACCCTGGTTTTATGGATTTCAGCTTGTCTTCTCCACTTTTTCTTTTTATTTATTTATTCATCCATTTTATTTTTTTTCGACATTGTCATATTATATCAGCAAATTACTGGGGAAAAGGATTAAATATTATATAAATGTGGCGAAAGCTGTGCAAGAAAGAAAGCAGTCACGAGAAGAGAAAAAACTCTTACCACAACAGACCACTGCAAAGAACATTTACTCCTCTCAGTACTATCTTCTTTTTTTATTTTCAGCACGGAAATAACAAAAGCGTACAAAAGAACATAAAAGAGCCTCTAATAATTGAAAAAAAAATAAATAAAATCCACGTCATCATGTCCCATTGCATAATTATGCCGATTCTTCATATAAATAAGATTCATGGCCCTACCACAAAAGAATATACACTGTTCTAACTCATACTAAAAGAGATAATAGTTACATCTTTCTCCCATTCACGCTTTTTATTTGATGAAACTGAGAAAGATGGAAGAAGACAAGCTCAGAAGGGATAGACAAGAAGGAGAAGAAGGGATGTAAGAAAATAGAGAGAATGAAAAGATAATCCAACGTCAGATAGTTCCGATGTGGTATCCTAAGCAGAAGGAAAATAGAAGGAGATTGTAAGACGGCGGGTCTTACAAGGTCAAGAAAAGGCCTTACAAGGTCAAGAACACATGTAAGACCACAAAAATAAAATAGAATATAGATAAAAAGCTCAGTTAGGGTAGCACCAATTTATACTATTGTGCATATTCATTGAACGATTCCGAGGGTGATTAAGCTCGAGGGCCTCTGGCGATTCATGGCCTGCAAACACATATGTTGTTATTACGAAATATATGTGTGTACATATTTCCAAATGACTTAAGTCTGCATGTGTGCGTTGTGTGCATGAGTATATTATACTTACGAATATACGTTCTCTTTTGCAAGGTAAGTTTATCGAAAGTTTTGACCTTTTTTCGTACCTTTCGTTCTTTCGTTTTGCTTTGCAACCTTTCCCTTTCTTCCATGGTCGAACGAGAGAGAGAGAGAGAGAGAGAGAGAGAGAGAGAGAGAGAGAGAGAGAGAGAGAGAGAGACGATATGTGTGTGAACATTGAACAAGGAGGATGAAGCATTATATTTATGGAGAGAGGTGGGCCGAGTAAATGGGCCCATAGGCGACAGCTAAAAGGCCCAAAAAGAATGTACCCACTCACCACGTGGCAGATTCTGCTTGCCCGCCCAAGCTGACCGTACTGCCCGACCGGCCGACCGGGGTAAAATAAATAAACTTATTGCCTAGATACGTAATAACATAAATTAAATAGATATTGACTAGGTTCATTACGCGTTTCCAGTGCATCTTGAAAACGAATACTTGGTAAAGACAGGGGGAATCTTGTGTTTTTCCTTTCACCCTTTTTGTAAGAGAAGAATTCAAATTAATTTGAGACGCAATTAAGCTCAGAAGAATAGATTAAAAATATTATCTTTGTCAATTGGAACGAGAAGCCTGTCGGGAAATTGTATATATGTACATTAATTAAATTAAATAAAACTAATGTCTTCAATATCGAAAACGAAAACTAGAGAAAGCAAACTCGAGAAGACAGCGTATTAGTGTTTCAACGTATAGATTTTAGGGTTTTTAGGAATTAAGGGTCGTGGGAAATGAAACCTCACTAATTAGTAGCATGTGATGAGCATTATCATCTCACGGTTTCCTACAACGGTCAAAAGTAGCCAATTGTGTAGAATCATGCAGTAATTAATTTGGTTTTATTAGTAAAGGATGTCATAGTTTTAATTCTTCGGTTTAATATATTATAGGAAAAGATATTATTACACGTACATAAAGGAGACATGAGGGCCTATGTGTCCTTTTTTTTTCACTTGCTATAAAAATCACATGCTCATTTATGGCTCCTATTTAAACCCCATCATATATCTTCTCGTCCTTTGCTTGTTCATAATTTATGAAAATTGCAGGTTATTGTATGCATATGGTGTGGTGCAACCTCAGTATGTACGTTACGTTGTAGCTTTTGATAACATCTAATACCCAATTCATCGTCGTATGTGTGTGTGGTTAGAACTCATTTGTGTTGGCGTGGAAAGTAATGACAGTTTGTAGTCACACATATTCGTATGTGCTTCTTTTTTAAAATTATTTATATAAAATTGTTATAACATCATAGTCGCAGGCCGGCATTTCGTAGAAGAAGAGAAGACACGGCTAAATTCGAAAGTGACACGCTATGAAATCCTTGCATATGATATAACTCGAAACTAATGATAATTCAAACAATGGAATAATGTAATAATGTGATTGGGAGAACTTAAGAGGCGAGAATTTGGTTTCTGGTCAATTCCAAATTTTAATAATTGGTTTCCCTTTTTATAATTTTTCCATTCCGGCAAAATTATAAAAATGGGTCACTAAGTATACCATTTTGATTTTGGGTCAATATGTTTGTCAGTTACAAAAATTTGATTTTGGGTCACTATGTTTGTCAGTTACAAAACTAGGTCACTAAGTATGTAATAGTAACAAACTGGGTCACTAGTTACAAAATTAGGTCACAAAGTATGGATATAGTAACAAAACTAGGTCACTAAGTATGTATATAGTTACACAATTTTGGGTCACTAAGTATGTATATAATAAGAAAAAAGAGGTCATGATCAATTGTGTTACTATATACATACTTAGTGACCTAGTTTTGTAACTGGCGAACATAGTGACCCAAAATCGAAAATTGACATACTTAGTTACCCATTTTTATAATTTCCATTACATTATTCATTTGAGACGGACGATCTTTAAATGTGCTTTTTATACGCATATTCTTATCCAAAATCCAAGGCTATGAAATATGCGTATAAATGTATTATATAACCATAAAAACACAAAATTAATATATGGGGGTGTCACTAGGGTTGTCAACGGGGCGGGGATTCAATCCCCGTCCCCGCGAGGCAAACGGGGACGAAATCGTCCCCGTCCCAGTCCCCGCGGGGATCCCCGCCCACGGGAATTCCCCGTCCCTCACTGTTTTAGGAAAAAAATTCAATTTTATATTATTTTAATATTATTTAAACTATATTTTAAATTTATATTATTTAAAATATATTTTAATATTATTTAAGCTATATTATAATTATATTTACATTATTTTAATAATTTCAAAGTATATTTTTATATTGTTTATCTTATAATAATATTATTGAATATACGGGGACGGGGCGGGGAACGGGCCGGGATATCCGGGTGGAAAATTTCCCCATCCCCGTCCCGCGGGGATAGAATAGCGGGGATTTTCGCCGCCCTTTCAGGCGGATCACCGCGGGGACGGGGAATCCCCGCCCCATTCACATCACCCTAAGTGTCGCTGCACTGATCTTTAAATGCTATTTCAGATATCTACACATTCTTGTGAAGTTACTGCAAGTCAAAGGCGACCACGAGTAATTAAATTATTCTGGTGAAGTGCTAAATGACACAAATGGTAAAAAAGGTATAATAAGGTTAAAAGGTTATTGAAAATCATCCTTGCGCAGAAGGGAGATTGATAAACTGAGAATTAAATGCTCCATTTTGTATGCGAAGAATTTAATATTTAGAAAACGATGTATCAGAAGTATTGACTCTTTGTGGGTCGAACAGTAGCTTTCGACTTCTGAGCAAGTAATCATTACAAAGACAGTCGACATTTGAACTACAAAGGAAGACATTTGGACCACAACATCGAATCATTACAACCACCACAAAGCCTCTGCAATAATAACATAACACTAATGCAAGAAAGAAAAAACTGGGCTTGGGTTGATCCATGGGCTTTCAAGGTATTCGTTCTTTGAGCTCGGCCCGACCCGGTCCGATTGGTTATGGGCTCATGAAGAAGGCAAATCGAAGACGTTATTCGTGTTTGTGGGCCAGAGACAGAGATTCTTCTAGGAGTGTGATCTTGGACAGGTGTCAGCTCTCAAAGGATGGAAAGAAAAAGCTCACATACGTACGGAAACTAAGGCGTGGGAACTCTATGGTGGTAATGTTGTAATAGGGAAGGATGACGTTGATCACTATAGTCTTTACGGCGACGAAGCTCGCCGGAGTTTTAGCGTCGCTTACGGTTGCGGCCAACGCCTTCTCTTACTCTCGCTATAAGAGGAAGAACTTGGCGCCGTTTAAAGCCCCATCGACGAGTCTGCTGATGTTCTTGCTCAGTTCGACGTTGCCAAGGGTTGATTTTTGTTTTTAGTTCCTCTGTGCATGTTTAGCTCCTTGTTTATGCTTTAGGTGTTAGTATGCTGATGCTGTTAATCGCTGGGTTTTTTCTTGGTTAATCTGCTTTAATTGCTTGGAAATGGAAGTTTTTTGAAGCTAGGAAGATTACGTAGTTCATGGAGATTGTACAAATTGAAAGACTGTTTTTCTCCTATGAAAGTGTGATGGCTCCTCTAGAAGCTTATCTCGTAGGAATCGTACAAATCGAAAGATTATCTTGTTTTCGGATTGGAAGTTCTGATTCGAAAATTATAAAGGGGATTATCAGATGAAGTGCTAGAATATCTAATCCAATTTCGACGACACGCTTAGGACATTCTTTCTGTGCAAGACTTTGTGAATTTAAGGATGCCCATAACAGCGGTAAGATTATAATAGGTTTCAGTGGAAAGATTGTACCTTAATTTTCTGCCATTTATGAAAGTGGTGCCTGATGAAAGATATGTGCCTTTGATTCTTGTGGTCGAAATTTCTGATGCTTCGTCACGTTGCCAAAAGCTTCTCCATTGTTTACCTATCTCCACGTTGTCATAATTTCCGATGATTTTTTTTTTTTGGCAGGAGAAGAGAGAAGTTTCTTCTTTGGATTAGCAACAGCGCCGGCCCATGTTGAAGACAAGCTCAACGATGCTTGGCTTCAATTTGCAGAAGAAAGGCCATGCGATCAACCCGAGTCAAAGAAGGGCGGCGAACCAGCCGATGCAATTTTAGCATCGGCTGGCGCTGATGGTAGTTCGCAGAATGCCTCGGTTCTCAATAGAGAACCCAATAGAGGCATTACAAGACAGAAGAGTACAAGGATAGCTATGGAGGCTAAAATCAGAGGGTATGAGAAGTACGAGGAAGTCGAAGAAACAGATTCTGGTGAAGAGTGTCATCACTCCGTTGCTTCTTGGCACAATGTTCCTCGCCCGTAAGTAAAATTTTGTAAATTTTTGTTAGAATTTTCGTTGTCGACAAGGTTGAAATGGTTTCTGATGCATCTTCAGACAGGAGAGGCTGAGATTTTGGTCTGATCCCGACACAGAGCTAAAGCTGGCTAGTGACACGGGGGTGCAAGTCTTTAGGATGGGATAGATTGGACAAGGATCATGCCTGAGAAGCCAGTGAATGGTTCCAAAGAAAATGTAAGAACTCGGTTCGTATTTGTGGAAGAACATCTTCACAGAGGCTGATGGTCCTTGTGGATTTTGCTTAAATATTTTATCCATGATTTTTCAAACGATCTATCGTTGAACCCTTTTCTTATAGGTCAACTTTGCTGCATTGGAACGATACAAGTGGATCATTAACAGAGTTCATTCGTATGGGATGAAAGTAATGCTGACTCTGTTTCATCACTCCTTACCACCATGGGCAGCAGATCATGGTGGGTGGAAGTCGGAGGAAACCGTGGACTATTTCATGGATTTTGCCAGGTAAAAATATATGGCATGCAGCTTGCTTCTCTTGTTTCACTGGCATTTTACATCTTCCTTATTACATATTATGTTTCCTTTTTTACAGACTTGTTGTCGACGCTGTAGTGGACATGGTGGATTACTGGGTAGTTTTCAACGAACCCCACGTCTTTTGTATGCTCACTTACTGCGCTGGCGCTTGGCCTGGCGGGAATCCCGATATGCTCGAGGTTGCCACTTCTGCCCTTCCCATTGGTGCGTTTACTCAGGCCATGCGTTGGATGTCAGTAGCACATTTGAAGGCGTACGATTATATCCATCAGAAAAGGTTTGAAGATAGTCCTATACTCCTTTTCTCTTCAATACTTGGTTGATTGAGCGTATCATTCTAGTTAGTTGGTATGTTCTAGATCTCCTGTAAGAGTTCTTATGTCTAATTTTCATTGCGTAATAATTCTATTTGGACTTTGGTTCAGTGAAGCCTCGAAGGCAATCGTCGGAGTGGCTCACCATGTATCTTTTATGCGACCTTATGGCCTCTTTGACATCGCTGCTGCGTGAAACTAGCAAATTCGTTCGCAGTGTTCCCATTCATCGATGCGATTGGTGAAAATTGGACTTTATAGGGATAAACTATTACGGACAGGTTTGCTCTTTTTTTTTTTTCCCTTCATTACGTTATTTCCATCGTATAAATCGTTTCTTTATTTATCAACGCTGAAAATCCATTACTATCCAGGAAGTAATCTCGGGGGCTGGATTAAAGCTAGTGGAAACTGATGAATACAGTGAATCGGGCCGTGGGGTTTATCCCGATGGCTTATACAGAGTGCTGCTACAATTCCACGAAAGATACGAACACCAAAATCTACCCTATATTATTACTGAGAACGGCGTTTCAGATGAAACAGATTTGATTCGAAGACCGTACATGTTGGAACACTTGTTGGCCCTGTACGCAGCTATGCGCAAGGTACTAGGCTAAGCCAAATCCTCCCTTTATCCGCGCATGTACATGTAATGTAAAGAAACATTTCGGACATAAAGTTGTATTTTCGGGGCGTTTATTTAAAGGGAGTTCGTGTTCTTGGCTACTTATTTTGGACCATATCGGATAACTGGGAATGGGCCGATGGATATGGTCCCAAGTTCGGATTGGTAGGCGTCGATCGCCTCAACGACCTCGCAAGAATCCCTCGACCATCGTACCATTTGTTCTCTAAGGTGAATAAATCAGCGACGAAAAGCTCATGAGTGTATATGTGATTCCATTGCTGTAAGAAATATTACGACGTCTGAGATTTTCCCAGGTTGTAAGCACGGGCCAGATAACACGCCTGGACAGGGTAAAAGCGTGGAGAGAGCTTCAACAAGCTGCTAGAGAGAAAAAGACTCGTCCTTTTTACAGGGCAGTCGACAAGAACGGTCTTATGTACGCTGGTAATGTTTTTTTTTTTTGGTTACGTGTTGATTTTTATGTTTTTCGATGGCTCGGTCTCTTATTACGACAACATAATGAAAAAGGTGGTCTTGACGAGCCTATAATGAGGCCTTATGTGGTAAGAGATTGGCGATTCGGGCACTACGAAATGGAAGGTTTGCAGGACCCAATCAGCCGTTTCTCGAGGAAATGCCTCAGACCTTTCTACTCGGGAAGAAAGTGAGGCCTTTGATCGAATATGACGAAGAAGAAATGGTTCTTCAGCCAGCCTAAGCTCAATTCTGTCACTTTTGATATCATTTACAAGTATAATCTATGTACATGGATATGTTTGCTGCTGCAAATAACGATTGGAAGTTAAATCTTATGTTATGAAATGATATTCAAGAACCCTTTTTTCTCACTTGGTCAAAACCTTATGGCTCTATGAGCTATTTGTCTGTATGCAGAAAAACAGAGAATCACGTGTTTTCTGGTCAAAGAATTCAATTGGCACTACTAAGATGGTCGACTTAAGCTGTGCACAGACAAAGAATACGATGATTTTTTTGTCTTGATATTACCCGCTTTTCGTTGCTATTACCATCATCATCGTTATTATTATCATGTGTGTGAAGGATTCAACGGATAGGGACATCATCCAAGAATGCTTTTTTATGGGACTGTTTGTCAAGATTAGTTATTTCCTCGAAGAAAATGCTTAACATTAGCTGACAATTATCAGAAATTTTGAATATGGGGACTTTACATAAATAACCATATCCTTTGTCTATGTGTTGCCGAGTCAAATGTTTTCCTCGATGAGGACAAGATAGCATAGCTGTGACTGTAGTCTAAGATAGCCTAAGTCCGTCCATCTTCCACAACGCATCTTTGAGGTACATTACATAGTACAACAGCACTATCTGAAAGTTCTCACAGTAAAAAGGAGAGATTAATGGCATCTCGAAAGTCTTTGATGCTCTCATTTATGGCGACGATTTCACTTTTAGCAGCAGCATTAAATACATGTACTGTGGTGATTAATGCAGCGAATCTCAAGTCCGAGGAATATGAACATGACAGAGTAGTTAATCTACCTGGGCAGCCCATAAATCCACGTATCTCACAATTCTCAGGGTATATCTCAGTTAATGAAGCCCATGGAAGGGCCCTTTTCTATTGGTTCTTTGAGGCTCAATCCACGCCAGCTGATAAACCCTTACTGCTATGGCTCAACGGAGGTAGAAACAGTACAAAAAATAATTTTTTTTTCTTTTCTTGATTCTTGATATTTTTTTTTTCAATCTTCTTTCTTGCTGTTGTGTTTTCTGGGATGAAGGGCCTGGCTGTTCATCGATTGGATATGGAGCAGCTGTGGAGTTGGGACCTCTTAGAGTTGTTCGCAGCGGTGATTTTCTCGAGTACAATAAGCACTCATGGAACAAAGGTGCTTCCTTTAACCCTCTGAATCAGTTCTTCTAAGTGCCCTGATTTTCTTACAGCCTAGTTTTATTGGTTAAAACCATCGTGGTTGTAATGTAAGTTGAAACTCGATCAACAAAAGGCATGGATGGATGAGAATTCAAGAAAAAATATGAGGTCATGGAGAGTTTTTATCCTTGCAGAGGCCAATCTGCTGTTCGTAGAATCTCCGGTGGGAGTTGGATTTTCGTACACAAACACATCGTCCGATTTCGACGACGTAAATGACGAATTCGTAGGTAAGAAATGGCCACACTCAACCTATTCAAAGAGTCCAAAGACACCATCATCTTTAACTTCTAATGTCTTCTTCGTTCAGCGAAGATACCTACAACTTTCTGGTAAATTGGCTTGAAAGATTCCCTCATTTCAAGAACCATGATCTTTTCATTGCAGGGGAGAGCTACGCAGGTCAGTTTTCACTGTCTCATTTCACTAACCCTATCCCTCGATCGCCTCAAACATATGAAAGATCATTCTTTTTCTTGCAGGCCATTATGTGCCTCAGTTGTCTGAACTTGTCTATGATAGGAATAAGAATGCTAAGAAATACCCATACATAACCTGAAAGGTTTCATAGTACGTTCCAAGGCTATAGCCTCTTAAATAACCATCTTTCTTCGACAATTTATGAACTATCTGCTTATAAACAATTTACAAATAGGTAGGAAATCCCGAAACAAACGACTACTACGACTACAAAGGGCTGCTCGAATATGCTTGGAGCCACTCAGTCGTATCAGATCAAGAATACGAAGCAGCTAAACGTTCGTGCGATTTCAGACAAGACAATTGGTCGATCGAATGCGCAAAAGCCATGACTACGGTCTTCAACAGCTACGAAAAAATCGACATCTACAATATATACGCTCCTTCTTGCCTCACGAACAAAAGCGCCCCATCCTCGCCCACAAAGGTGATATATATACGTTGAAGATGGCTAATTGAAACTTCATATATTCCAACTTCTCATATATGTGCTTCATATTTGTAGGCACTATCGAGCTATTATGGGCTTATGAGGAGAATGAAAGTGATCCCAGGAGGATACGATCCTTGCTACTCTAACTACGCCGAGGAGTACTTCAATAGGGCCGACGTTCAAAAGGCATTACATGCATTAAAACGGAGCGATCGCAAAGAAACTGGAAAGTTTGCAAGTAATTTTACATTCATATATCTGGGCTAAATATTTCTCTGATGATAAAATGCGTTCTCTCTTACGTTACGTTACTTTTGGACTTTCTAGCGACTCTTTGTTTGAGAGATACAACTATACGGTGTTCTCAGTGCTGCCCATATACAGAAAGCTCATCGAAGGTGGCGGCCTGAGGATTTGGGTGTATAGGTGCGTAAGTATCTTCTTCTTCTAAGCGTGAATTATTATTATTTTTTTTATTATTGCGAACGCAAATGCAAAGAAAACTGATATGATTTTGCTGTAATGACGAACAAATGCAGCGGAGATGCTGATGGTAGAGTGCCTGTCATAGGCTCGAGATATTGCATGGAAGCACTTGAATTGCCCGTCAAGAATCTATGGACTCCGTGGTTCTATAACCATCAGGTTAGCTCAGCTCATCCCAGCCTAGCCATGGCCATGGTTTCATTCATTGAAAAGTTTGCAACTGTATATGAATGGTTAGAATAATCAAGTATTTTATATATATGTATGTATATATATAGGTGGCTGGGAGGGTGATAGAGTATGAAGAAGGTTTGACATTTGTAACAGTACGAGGTGCAGGCCACCTTGTCCCCCTCAACAAGCCCAGTGAGGCTCTAGCTCTCATCACTGCTTACTTACATGGCAGTTCTCTTCTTACCACCCATCGATGATTTTGATTGTGTTAGTTTTTTACTACGTCTCAAAGTGATGAAGATCATGAATAATCCTAATTGTTGGGCTCGTTTGTTTTAGTAGTTTAAATTTCAGGGTGAAAAAATAAATTGTGAGAAATATGAAATACCGAAGGAGAGAGAGAGTGACTTGGACCCATTAAGGCCCATGCTTTTGGGCCTAATTCATGACTTCGAATAGAATACAATTTCTTTGCATTGCGATTTAACCAAGAACACAAGCAAGTAGTCATGATATCTTTCGAAGCTTGCATATTTGGAGATTGTCGTTTTGTAGGGTTTTAATTGGAAGGTTTCTTCTGCTTTCAAGACTTCGTTTTTTTGTCGTTTGAACCCAAATCGATTTCGACCGCATAAGATTTACGTGACCCGCAAAGCTGATGCCTTTTACGCCAATTCACTTCGCTGGGTGATTCGTCTTGCCTCTGTAATCAATCAATTTTTTTTTCACCTGCGTCGGTAGAAGGGAGTATAAACTAATTTCCGAACGGAAAGATTGAAAATTCTGCGAGAAAACCGAGCTGCTTCCCGACTGCGCTTTTGTTTGGGTAGAAGACTAGGGAAAGTTTTATTAGCTGATTGTTTTGTAAAGACTAATGTAAAAGTTATTATGATTGTATATCGTATCGATTGATCTGTTTTAGAGGAAAAGGGGAGGCTTCAGTATTTAACTAATTTGATCGATGTCTCTAGGATAAAAGCAGTTGTGGATAAGTTTGTACAAGAGCTGAAGGAGGCTCTTGATGCCGACATACAAGATAGGATTATGAAGGAAAGGGAGATGCAGAGTTACATCGCCGAGCGCGAGCGCGAGGTTGCCGAGCGAGAAGCTGCGTGGAAAGCCGAGCTCTCTCGCCGAGAGGTATCAACTCGTGATTTTCTTAACACTTTCATCCTTTCGTTGCGACATGTATCTTGCTGTAATGAACTGTAGTTTATGACCTTTCTGTATCCCAATTACATTGCTCTTTAGCCTCTTAATAGTTTTCCCATGCTAGTTTGGTCGTAGATATGAAAGCTCATTGTGCCTAAAGCTGTCTGGATTTATACTTTGGACATCAAAGTTACTCCTACATTGTCAATTTTGGCATCATGTGTGGTATGTATCCTTTGTTGAGTTGCTTACACTTTTGGGCTATAATTGCCTCAACAATGGTCGATTGTGCGCCTTCTTCACTGCTCTGCTTGCTTGCCCTTAAAGTAGCTCCCTTCAAGAGCCACTTCAATGTATTACACTAGTGCCTCTTTGATATGATGATAGGTATGTTGGATCTATGGAGTGTGTATGAATAAGTTATCACGTGTTTGTTATCTGTGTTATATGTCATGCATGCATTGTATGAATATACCGTCTATTTACAGGATTTTGGTTATAGTGCTTGTATATGCATACCCACCTCTAAGGTTGTTATGGGGTGTGTATCACTAATCCATCACTATACACACCCAACACATTTTGTCAAACACACTTATATTATTACACAAATAATTAACACACACATATCAAACAATGTTAAAATACAATCAACAAAATCCGTGTCACCCCTAGACAAATAACTTTACCCTGTAATCCATTAATAGTGTCCAAACGACCGATGTGTTGAGTACATGAGAACTTACACATTGAGTAACTCCTAGATTGTGTTGTCCAATGGTTGACATATTAGATGAGTTGCTCGCTCCTTTGGACTATATGTAATTGGTGTGCCTTCTTTGCTGCTTTGCTCGTCTTAACCATTAAGTACCCTTCTTTCTGTCCATTTTGGATACATCTTACGCCTATACGTAACATTTGCAGGCTGAGATTGCTCGACAAGAAGCGAGGTTAAAGGTGGAAAGGGAAATCTCGAGAAAGAGAAGAGCGTTTTGATGGGGACAGCATCGAATCAAGACAACCAAGACGGAGCTCTTGAAATAACCGTGAGCGGCGAGAAGTACCGTTGCCTAAGGTTTGCAAAGGCCAAGAAATGAAACAAAGTTCTTCACACAGTGGAGAAGGGAAATGAAACAGAGTAGAACTGCTCATGAGAGCACTGAACTAAGAATAGGACTCTGTTTTTAGCTATTATTTATCCATTTGTCCTCAGCTTTTCCTTTTTTATGTAATGATCTTCCAATTTCGAAGATCAATCGAACAAAGTGATTCGTCTTGTCCTAAAGAAGTCTTCCCTACTTTATATATGACCTCGAATGTATACCTACGATTCCCATCTTCACTTAATTATTTAATTGATAGTTATTAAATGCGCTAGAAGTGGCACCAATTGAGGGGAAAATCTGGAATCTTTCAAACTATTAAGGGCCTATATGTAAAAGCAAACTAATGCGAGGGTAGCCCGGTAATAATTTTTTTACAGTCCCTCAATTTGGAATCAGCTAAGCTGACTTTGCTAGCTAGGCTGACTCGATTGCCGTTGTTTTAGACAGAGAAACTGCGAGTTTAGGCGACGCCTGCCTGCGCCTATCGAACGAACACTATTATTCTTGTAGGAATCGTTTTTCTGTTTTGTCTCGGATCGGAGTTTTCGTTTTCGCTATTGTTATTCTGATTGTTGTTTTTTCATCTCTAGATTGCAGCTTCTGTTCAGCTGTTGATTACTGCTGGTGAGTTACATTTTTTGTTCTTTTTTTTTCATATAAATTATGCTCCTTTTTTCATGTATTGCAGCATCTTGTGTCCTTTTTCTGTGGTCAATATTTCTGGTGTTTATCCGATTGTAAAAGTTCAGTTCGTGAGATTTATGTGAGTATTCTTGTCCAGAATTTTACAGATAAAGTTTCTGCATGCCTGAACACAATATAAAGGAAGTTAATGGCTCAGTAGTTATGACTGGGAAAATTCTCCCTGTTACTGTTATGTGTTTATTGTTTAAAGAGACACAAACAACCGTAATCGTTAAGCACACTTCATTTCACCGACTTGGCCGATTTATCCTGCTACCCCCCATAATTATCTAGGTCCGTTCTTTATCATGTTTGTAGTTCACAAATTATCCTTTTGTCTTCTTTAAATGCTCGTATGTGGCTTTTCTGTGATGACTTGTGCTAAACTTAGTTTTTGTTTTTCTTCTCAATATTTCTGCATATCATTTTTGGTTTTTGTGGTTAATGAATTGAATTCCCTTTTTTGTTGTATTAGGTTTTATCGAGGAGCATAATTAGCAATGGTCTAAATTTTGTTACTCTTTCCTGACTTGAGAACAACACCATGGCTAGAAAGGGAAATCAACGTAAGGATGGGTTGGATCAGTTCTCATCAAACCTTAAGAAAGGGTTGCGACTCACAGGACTGCACCTTTGTCTTCTACAGATAAAGCTAGTGCAAGTGATGAAAAAGTGGGTTTGCCTGAAACTCCAAATGTTAGCCATCCTATGACTTCTAGCAAGGGCATTAACGACATGGACGCTCGTAAAGATGGAAAGAAATCGAAGAGAAGTTCAAGAAAATCTCAAAAATCGAGAGCAAAACTACAGACAAAACTGTGACAGACCAAGCCGTGTTGAGTCATGTTGCAGAAGAAGGCAAAACAAGTATACCTGAGGTTGAAGCTTCCATATCAGCCCTGGAGGTTCTATGGCCCCTGACAGTGGCCATAATCGAAATAACGCGAGTGGTTTTGTTAACTTACCTACTGGATTAGATGGAGAAGATGTGCTGCAAAATGTTGAGTCCGCCAAAGCAGTGATCTATAAATACATAAGGTTGTTTGCCCTTTCTGTAGTAGGGATATCTGTTGAATGGATAGAGAGGACTAAGCCAACCTTTGTTGCCACAACAGCGTATCTACAAAAGATTCTTGATCAGGTCTTGTTGAAGATTCAGCTTGGAAAACCAATCGTCTACAGGTGGATGATGCATATCGGAATATTTTGCTGCTTCTCGTCTTGTTGTGGCTGGATTGTACTTTAAGAGGCATTGACTCCTTTCTTCGCATGGGGTCTACTTCATTTTTCTCAATTGTTTGGTGTACTGTTCTTTCTGTAATTGCCATGGTTGGGTTTTGGAAATTTGTACTTTCACTGGTAAGCCATAGTCTTTACTTATGCATAAATGATTACCGATAGATGTCTCATTGTTACTTATTTATTCAGAATAATGATTGTCTTGTGATTCATTATGATATGTGATGGTGCAGGCCGCAGTTGCTGTAATCGGATTGTTTCTTGGGATCACACTTGCTTTTGTACTGACTGTTTTTGCAGCAGCTACAGTTCTGTGGTTTTATGGAAGCTTTTGGACTACTGGGATTATTGTCTCACTTGGAGGTAACTCTTTCCTGAAATTATTGCATATATGATATTAGCTGTGCACATTCCATTGGTGAGAATCACTGAATAATTTGTGCATAGTTGGAACCTGAGACTCATGTTTTGAGCAAATGCAGGATTCACATTCATAATGGGCCATAGCCGCTTTGCTCTTTTTGTCCTAAGTGGCTACTCCATATATTGTGCGTGGAGCTATGTCGGATTCCTTGGTTTAGTCCTGGGCTTGAACGTATCATTTATATCAAGTGATGCTCTCCTATATTTCCTCAAAAATATTGTGGACGAAGATAGAAAGAAGAACGAATCTAAGGAACAAGCAGCTCAAGGTCAAACTCAATCATCCTTTCCTAACACTGAGACCTCACATAGGCCATCTGATGAAACTGGTGCTGCCGATGTAAGGGGTGATCGCAGTCCTGGAGTGCCTTCTTCCAGTGGATTCGAATCCGAAGACGAAATTTTTAGGCTGTTGAACTGTAAAGATCATTACGCAACATTTGGTTTGGCTCGATTTCAAGAGATAGACGCCTCTGTTATCAAGAAGGAATATAGGAGAAAGGTAATGCCTAACATTCTCATGACCTTCGTTTTATTATCTATCAGCTTATAGCCCGAACAACCAGTTTTGATTTGCCATCTTGCCTTAAACTTTCACTGCCTCTTAGTTATACATATGCTGTATCTGTTTATCTAAAGGTATTTCAACTGACCAACTGTGTGTTTTTTTTTTTCCTTTTCCCCTAAACAAATTTCCAGGCAATGCTTGTCCATCCTGATAAAAACATGGGTAACGAAAAGGCTGCTGAAGCTTTCAAGAACCTTCAAAATGCATACGAGGCATCTCTACTTAACTTTAGACTTTTTCCTTTCTTTATCTCTTCTCATTCTCTTGGCAGGATTTGTCTACCATCTCTTTTGAACGAAGCGATGGTTTTGGGATTCGTTTTGTAGATTTTATTGGATTCCTCCAAGCTCAAAGCATATAATGATGAGTTGAAAACTGAAGAACTCGTGAATTATTTTCGTAAATTTCAGAGTACTTCAAATGAGGTATGGCTTCCCTTTTTCAACATTTTCATGTCCAAAGCTTCATTGATTTTCTGTTGAATATGTTTTGCATCATCAAGAGACCCATCCATACAACACAAATTCTTTTTACTTTAGGACATTTCATCTGACCTATGCTTGGCATTTGTGATAATTTAGATGAAGGGCTTTTCTATTACCATCCTTACATGTTTGGATATTCTCTTATTTCCAGAAGAAACGTACTTCTAGATACGCGCACACGGCAGCTGATGCTGAGGATATACTGGAAGAGTCCAGGCGAATAGCATGCAAAAAGTGTGGCTTTTTCCATGTCTGGATATATACTAAGAAACCAAAATCCAAAGCACGATGGTGCCAGGTTTTCAACCTTCTTTTCTTCGCTTGGTGCATCTTCAGTGTAATTTTCATCCAGAATATACGTTGGTCTACAAAAGCTTATTTCTGGTGCATTATATAATACTTTATTGAAGGAATGCCAAGACTTTCATCAGGCTAAAGACGGAGATGGATGGGTTGAGCAGTCCAGTCGACCCTTCCTCTTCGGATTGCTGCAGCAGGTATGAAATGAACTATACTCCATTTCGTAAGTTGTTTGTTTTACTGTCTCGATATCAACTCGATTTAGCGAATGTTCAGGTAGAAGCTCCTTGTGCCTACGTGTGCGCCGATGGCAAAGTGTACGATGTGACTGAATGGTACATTTGCCAGGTATTTTTGTTTGGTATTGAACGTTTCAGTGTTCCCCACTATTTTATTGCTTCCAACCAATACAAGAACAAAGATACAGACACAATGAGGTTCTTTATACATTTTACTGAAATGAATAACAGGGAATGAGGTGCCAGGTAAATGCTCACAAGGCAACATTTCATGTCAACACTAGCGTCCTCTCTTCAAAGAGCGGAGGAGGCTATCATAGTCATCATACAAAGGGAAACAACAACAACAGCTACAGTAATACACTGAACAGCAGCAGCAGCAGCAGCCAATGAACGAGGAGAGTTTAACGAATGGTTTCAGAACGCTGTCCGAAGTGGTATGTTTGATGGCAGCACCAACACGCCAGAGAAAGGAGGAAGCAGCAGCAACAGCACTAGGAGGAAGAAAAAGGGGAAGAAGCAATGGTGAAATGCAAATATATTTATAGAGAGAGTGGTAAAGCCTTCAAACCTCTGTATGTTGCTGTAATGTACAAGACAGAGGAGGCCTTCCTTATGTATGAAGCTACAGCTTGTACAGCAGTTTTGTCCCTAAACCAGACATTTGCTGCTTGCTATGCTAAGCAAGCAATCTTCATCTTCCAACATGTTGCGTCACGGCGAAATTTGCTCATCCATCTTACGCAGAATCTCATTGTGTGATATATGATTATTACCTCCAAATGGTCTATGTTTTATATTCTGATAATAAGGCATTCATATCTTCCACAGGGCCACCGTACCCAACCTTGCTGATCAAGCTCCTAACCAAAAAGTTCCACAGGGAAGCATTAGGGACTCTCCTTCATCGACCATTCGCCCGAGATAAGCAACAGATGCTTCCAAGCCAACCTTCTCATTCAGCCCAGATATAACGCTCGTATAAGCCACAATATCAGGCGATACGCCGAACTTGGCGCTCATCCCCTCGAGCAGTCGTGTGGCAATCCCTAAATCGCCACGCTTTGCGTAGGCGTGGATCAGCGTATTAAGCGTAAAAGCATCGAGCCTCACTCCACGAACAATCATCCTTCCCAAAAGCTTCTCTGCCTTCTCTATCTCATCCACAAACGTGGAGGAGCGTATTGTATGTCACCAAGTTAAATTCATCCCTTTCTCCACCATCTCCTTAACGATCTCTAAAACCATACGATGATTTCCGTTACGTTGAAGAGCCCATATAGCAACTCGTTAATGTGGTTGCATTCGGGCCGGGCCCGCGCTCTTCATTTCGCGGAATAAATCGAGGGCCCATTCGACCCTACCGCCGTCGCATAAGCCCTTGATGAATACATTGAACGTCGCCGTATTCGGCGGGCAATTATCAGCTGCCATATTCTCCATGAGATGATAAGCTTGGTTGAACATTGAGTTTCTGCAAAGTGCTTCGATCATGCAAGTGTATGTCACGACGTTAGGGCAGCAACCCATTGATGCCATTTCGTTCCAAACCTCAGATGCGCTTTTCAAATCCCCCAATTTCGCGAAGCCGTCGATTAATGTGCTGTAAGTCGTTGCGTTTGGGATAAAGCCTTCTGTTTTCATCTGTGAAGCATAGACAGAGCCATATCCATATTACCAACCGAAGAGAAGCCGTGGATGATTGTATTGTAAGTGACTTCGTTCGGTCGTATTCCATCTTCTTCGAACATAATGGATAGCACGTCGAGGGCGTCTTGCATTCTGCCTTGAAGGGACATTCCCTTTATCAGAGACGTAAGCGTGTAAGTGTTTGGTTCGCACCCTCTTACGAGCATCTTGGCTAAGATGGCTAGAGATAGGTTTACGTTCCCAGAACTCGACAGAGAATTCAGAACCGTCGTGTACGTGATGACGTTAGGAGGGATATCCCTTTCGGTCATTTCGTCGAGCAGTTTCAGGGACTCCGCGATCCTTCCCTGGCGACAGTATCCGCTTACCAGGGCGTTGTAGACGGGCACGCAAGGGATGAACTGCTCGACCAAGGTTCTCGCCTCGTCGACTTCGCCGTTCTTGCACAAGAACGATACGATGGTGTAAAGCTGACACTGTCGGGCTCGCATTCCCTGTTCGACATTTCTACGAGCAGCTTGCGTGCCCCTGCGAGGCTGTTGTTCTTACACAGCGCCTTCAGTAGGATGTTGTAAGTGTAGACGTTGGGCTGTAGCCCGTCTTTCTTCATGTTGTTGTATATGGATTGATCATGTTAAATCTGTTCTCTTCGAGCAATCCGTCGAGGAGGTGATTGTATATCCTAACGGTGGGCTTACAGTCGAATTCACGAATTCTGTAGAACATTCTCAGGGCTTGCTCGGCTACGCCGGCCTGTTTATAGGATTTGATCACTGTTACGAAGAGATCTTCTGAGCAGCTGATGCCTTCCAACTTCATCTGCTGTAGGAGGTATTGAACGGAATCGATGTCGCCTTTTTCGCCGAGCTTTTCGATCATTGCTGAGTACGTGAAAGGGGTGTGCTTGAACGATCTTGAATTGGACATGGACTTGAAGTACTCCCATGATAGGGTGAGGTCGTGTTCGTCCTTAGTTTGTTCAGAACTTGCGATTCTTCGATGAAGGTGTCGTCTCTTTATGATTCTGCTCGAGCATTGCTGGGCTTGTGTTGAGGACGAAAGGAATCGATGGTTTCCTCACTTTCAGCATCAGATTACATCCTTCTTTCAAGTACATCGTCTCTTTCACTGAGAGTGCTTCCAAGATAGAACCTTTCAGCAATGGATCACCCTTGGGATTCTACTTCGGAATCACCTGCGATCAGATTGAACTAGTTTTATTAGTTAGAACGTACAGTACATTCTTGTAAGATGCTTTTGGTGGGCTCTATCCTTTAATCGGGTCAATACGGGTCCTTTATTGGGCTTTGATGCCACATGGGCCAAATAACGGGTCAGCTCGAAGCAGATATACATAGCTGAGACTAAGAATGGAGTTCATTGCCAACGATATTCATCATTCAGATCAGAAGTCGCTGCGAACGTCGAGGTAATCCCCGATTTATTTTGGTGCAAATCGATGCGAAATTTTTGTGTCCCCTTGCGAAATCAGTTTGTCGAATTCGATGAGCTCCTCGTTTCATATAAGATCTGTTTCAAGTTCTGAATCGAGCTTACAATATCTGTGGTAGAGTGTGTAAGTGGAGATATTTTCTCCAATTTATTTTTTAGTGTAAGCTGTGTAATGCTCTCAGTGATTCTGCTTTCATGTTTACTGATCTGAAGTTTACTCTCATCTCAGCATAATTTGGAAGAAAAGAGAACCATGTCAGTCCATGAAGATTCGAGTACGAATAAGAAGAAATCAGGTGGTGGTGATGGCTTAGATGAGATGCCAATGTTCAATGCCGAACATATGCAGAATAACGCGAGAATTATCAATTATAGGTTTCTTCTTTTCACCCCTTACCATTTCTCTTCTAGTCGTGTGAGCATCAACTCCTTTACTGATGTCAGCTAAGTTTGATTTATGTATCTCTTTTGTTATCAGCCGCACCTTCATGTCTATAATTGGTGGAGTCATTGCTGGGATCTCGGGATTTACGGGTTTGATGGGATTTATCTTCTACTTCCTTATCATGGCGATCACTACCGTAGGGCTTGCGGCGAAGGCTGGCTTTTCTGTCCAATCGTATTTTGACAGCTGGAATCGGATTGTATTCGATGGCATTCTAGGCGGGCTTTTGGTACGCAGCATGTTCTTGGATTCTTAGGCATCATTAATTTATTTTAGATTTTACAAAGCCATTTGCATTCGAAGATTTGACTCAGTTGTCTGTATAATCTTCATTAACTCTTAATCCTCAAATCTTCATGAAATATTGTAACTGAGCTACTCCTTTTTTTTTTTTCTTGCAGTCGTTCGTGCTGTTCTGGACGTATCCTGAATTCATTGCTTTTCATTGTTGAGTTTACTTTCTTTCTACCCATCGACGTATATGTTTCCTTGACACGGTGAAAGATTTGCCTATGACATTCGTGCATATTTTCTGAAGTGCTCCGTTCATCGTTAACCTTAAAGATGAAGATGG